>OX578144.1:89761014-90051014 GCA_951213105.1 Amaurobius ferox | reverse complement strand
ACAATTTTCGTCATAATGAAACAATGGCATAATAATTTGAAAATATCAATAATTCCTGAATCAACTGTCCCCGAAATATCAATAATAATGATGTTTAAACCTGAAGACCGTAATTGATATTATCCAGTCAAAAATGCAATGTCAATGAAATTTATTTTATATACATATTTTTATTAGATTTAATAAAAATCGTATGACACATAACACATTGGATCCGTTGCTAAGCGACATGATACCATCTGCTTCAAATAAATTGATGGCAATCATGTCGTCTGAATAATGTGATCTCCATGGAAGGTTTGGCGACATTTTCGTCTCCGTGATATTTTTATGGATTTACAAATATTTTTATCAATTTAGTGATATTAAAAAAATTAGTTAAATGCGTTACTAAGTAGGATGGATGGACTGACCGACAAATGCTACAGAAACATCATTTCAGTACTCTATTCTAAAACAACAAATTTAATTTCATTGATTTGGGTCATTTTTATTAATTTGGAGATATTTCCTCTAATTTAGTAAAGTTTAAGAAAAGTTACCAAGTTATTTAGAGATATTCCGCTAAATTCGTAGATCTAAATTTGCAGATCTGAAGAATAAAATATCCATATCCCGTCTGTATATATACTAAATGAAAACACTAAAATTGTATTAGAAGATACATACATCCGTTCTACTCTTTTTCTGCTTCAACAATCGGCTAAATGAATTTATTGGGTAAACACAATATATGAGTTTATTAGCTAAACACAATATATGAGCTTTGAAACCTCTTTGCTAAAATAAATAAAAGTGTGATGTACGCAGTTCGCAATATATATAATTAAAAAAACAATCAAACCGTTCATTTATTATGAGTTTATTAGCTAAACACAATATATGAGCTTGAAACCTCTTTGCTAAAATAAATAAAAGTAATTTACGCAGTCCGCAATATATATAATTAAAAGAACAATTAAACCGTTTATTTATAAAATATATTTTTACATCCATTTACTTATTATACAAATAGAAAAAATAATAATAATCATTAACAAACACATTTAATTCCATTCCTTTGCCGAGCAACATGATATAAGATAGAATCTTCCTCATAAAATGCGAAATTAAATAACCATTTTAATTTCTTTATACTTCTAATCGTTGAGTAAAAGCTTGTGAAATACATGGAGGTTAATACATGTAAAAACATGGAGGTAGATTTTTCCATTTAAATTCATGTTTCAAACTATTCATGCTTTCAGATAGTGACTATTTAATGCAAAAATCCTGCATCAAACTCAAAAATAAAGTTTTAATTCCCTTTGACGCTTTAAACAAACGATTTTTATCCTTTCCGTTTGGATAAACCACGGAGTTGGAGAGTAGAACTCCTATAAAAAAAGTTCCGTTTTTCATTAATATCTCGACAACCCCTGGTCTTAGAAACTTGAAACTTGGGCAAAATTTATGGGGGGCTATTTCAAGGCAACCCACAAAATTTCATTAAATTCGGTTTAGCCGTTCTCTCGTGATGATGAGACAAACGAAAGTTTCGTTTTTTACAAATATCTCGAGAACCACTGGTCGTAGAAATTCCAACCATAGACTAAATTTTAAGTGGGGCTATTTCTAGGCTACCCACAAAATTTCATCAAATTCGGTTCAGCCGTTCTCCCGTGATGATGGGACAAACAGACAGACAGACAGACAGACAGACAGACAGACAGATTTTCAATTTTATTTATATAGACTAGCAGCATACCCGTTCTTCGTACGGAGTATATAATATAAAGAAACTTGAAATTCGTAATCATGCCCAAATTCTTATAGTATACTAAATGACATGTTTAATCAAAATATTCTGTTAAAATATTTAATATAATGCCCCTAAAAAGAAGTTTAAGAATCTCTGTTCTCGCTATATAAAATTATCTTCAAGGACATATCTGAAGAATAAAACATCTTGGACCCCTTATGAAAGCAAATATAAAAAAAAATATGGAATTGAATCAATATATGCAAAATAAGAGCGTTAAAATTGTATGGGACCCGTACTAATTATATACGCGAATATTAGAAAATATAACCTGTATTAGTAGATTACATGTATAAATTGAAAATACCAATAAACCCGTAATCTTTAAATCTGAAGACAGTCATTTATTCCAATATATGTCAAAATTAAAGTGCTAAATTATATGGGAAGATATACACGTACTACTTATAATGTCCGATTATTAGTAGAAGATCACCCGTTTTGCAATATGAGTCTAAAATGTTTTTTGGTAAAATACAACAGACGACGTAATAAATTGAATATATAATTAATCCCCTTAATCTTCATACCAGAAGACTGTACTTGATTCCAATATATATGCCAATATATGTCAAAATATATGCCAATATACCTGTACTACTTATATTCTCGTAGGTTAGAAGATATACCCGTGCATTCCTAGAAGATTACTCGTACAACGTACAATATGCGTGTGTCAGCAATTTTTGCCGCAATAAAACAATGGCGTAATAACTTAAAAATATCAATAATCCCTGAATCAATAATTCCGGAAAATATCAATAATAATAATGTTTAATCCTGAAGAGTATAATTGATATTATCCAGTCCAAAATGAAATGGCAATGAAATTTATTTTATATACATATCTTCATTATTCAAATCGGAAAGGATTTAATAAAAATCGTCTGCCGCATAAACACATTGGATTTAAATCCGTTGCTAAGCGACATGATATCATTTGCTTCAAATAAATTGGTAGAAAAAATATCGTCTAAATAGTTATATTTCTATTGAACATTTGGCGACAGTTTCGTCAAATAAGCGACATTTTAAAAAATCGCCAAATTTATCGCCAAGTGGGACTATAGAACTGACAGTTCCACTTTGCGACAAATTGACGAAATATCATCACAATACTATCCCCTAACAAAAAACAATTAATATCATTTATGTAGCGCAATTTTATCAATTTTAAGATATTTTTATAGATTTGAAACCATTTTTATCAATTTGGTGACATTTCAAAAATTCGCTAAATGTATTACTAAGTAGGATGGTTGGTCTGACAGATAAATGCTAACCAAACATCATTTCAGTACTCTCTTCTAACAAAACAAAAAAAATTTCATTGATATGTAGAAGACCCAAGCCACACGACCAACCCGAAGGTTTCTGGCAGCTGTTTGTGTTGTTGTTGTTGAGACCCAGACCGTCCGACCTACCAGAAAGGTGTAAGGTAACTGTATGGACGGCCGGGAAGTGCCACCCAATTTAGACCGGAACCCAGTGGGGGAGGCATCCACAGGGACCGTACCCTCCTTCCCCTACCACCAACCTCTCGGAAGGACTTACGGACCCACATGTTTAACGTGATCGTACTCCGCATGAACACGGCGGCAATTGTGGTAGCGTGCAAATCTAGCGCGCAAACCACGGGGATACCGCACCCGAGATGGCCAACAGCACGAGGTGTTCCGAGGTGGTCACCCACCAAGTACTATCCGCGCCCGATGCTGCTTGACTTCGGTGATCTAACGAGAACCGGTGTTTTCAGCACGGTACGGCCGTTGGCCCGGCAGCTGTTTGTGTGTCGTTTATATCAATTTGGCGACATTTCCGTCAATTTGGCAAAGTTTAAGAAAAGTTGTCAAATTAGCGATATCCCTCCAAATTCGTAGCTTTGAATTTGCAGATCTGAATGAAACATTCTTATCCCGTTTCAATATACTAAATGAAAACACTACAATTGTATTAGAAGATATACCCGCTCTACTCTTTTTCTGTTTCAACAATCGGCTATATGAATTTATTGGCTAAACACAATATATGAGTTTAGTAGCTAAATACGATATAAGCTTGAAAACTCTTTGCCAAAATAAATGAAATTGATGTACGCAGTCAGCAATTAATATAATTAAAAGAAAAATCAAACCGTCTATTTATAAGATATACTTTTATATCCATTTATCCATTTATTTATTATTTAAATCGAAAAAAAATAATAAAAACATTAACAAACACATTTAATTTAATTGCGATGCCGAGCAACATGATATATCCTCCTAAAATGTTAAAATTTATTAACCACTAACAGCACACCCGTTATTCATACGGAGTGTATAATTTAAAGAAACTTAAAGTTCGCAATCATGTGCAAATTCTGTTAAAATATTAAATTTATTGCTCCTAAAGAGATGTTTAAGAATATATGTTCTCACTATGCAAAATTATCTTCACGATCAGATCTGAAGAATAAAACATCCTGCCCCCTTTTGTAAGCAAATTTACAGAAAAAAAAATAGGAATTGAATGAATATATGCAACCCCGTACTAATTATATTGTCACAGATCAGAAAATATGCCAATGTGTTAGTAGAAGATTACCCGTATTACAATATGCGTCTCAAAAATATTTGCCAAAATAAAAGAGATGACGTAATAAATTGAAAACATCAATAAAATCCGTACTCTTTATACCAGAAGGTCGTAATTGATTCCAATATATGCCAATATATATCAAAACATATGTCAATATACCTGTACTACTTATATTCTCGTAGATTAAAAGATATACACGTGTATTTGTAGAAGATTCGTACAACATACAATATATGAGTTTAAACAATTTTTGTCATAATAAAATAATTGCATAAGAACTTGAAAATATCAATAATCCTTGAATCAATAATCCCCGAAAATATAAATAATAATAATTTTTAAACCTGAAGACCGTAATTGATATTATCCAGTCAAAAATGCTATAAGAAAAATCAAATCGTTCTTTTCTAAAATATATTTTTATATCCATTTATTTATTATTCAAATCGAAAAAATAATTATTAAAATTAACAGACAGATTTAATTTAATTGCGTTTCTGAGTAACATGATATAAGATAGAATCTTATAACATGTTAAATATGTCATGTCTTATAACATAAACTGCGAAATTAAATAACGATTTTGATTTCTCTATACTTCTCATTGTTCCGTAAAAGCTTGTTTTAAATAAACCATGAACCATGGAGATAGATTTCCCCTTTAAATCATGTTTCAAACATTTCATGTTTTCAGAAAGTGACTAATTAACGCAAAAAATCTCCCATCAAACTCAGAGATTAAATTTTAATTCACTTTCAAACGATTTTCAAGCTTTTCGTTTGGATAAACCACGGAGTTAGGGAGTAGAACTCCTAGGAAAAAGTTCCGTTTTTCATTAATATCTCGACAACCCCAGGTCTTAGAAACTCGAAACTTGGACAAAAGTTATGGGGGGATATTTCAAGGCTATTCACCAAATTTCATTAAATTCGGTTCAGCCGTTTTTCCGTGATGATGAGACAAACGAAAATTTCGTTTTTTACTAATATCTCGAGAACCACTGGTCGTAGAAACTCAAAACACGGATATAATTTTAAGTGGGGCTATTTCTGGGCTACCCACAAAATTTCATCAAATTCGGTTCAGCCGTTCTCCCGTGATGGTGTGACAAACAGACAGACAGACAGACAGACAGACAGACAGACAGACAGACAGACAGACAGATTTTCATTTTTATTTATATATATTTCAAATATATATATATATATATATTAAAAATGAATTATAATGAATAATAAACGATCAATGAGCAAAAAAAAAACATTATAAACAATGAATCTTTCTGAAGTAGATAGAGCGTGTATATCATGCCGAAAAAAGAGGAATAGTACTAGACTTAAGTTGGGTGTAAATTCAGAATAGATTCTTTATCAAGACTGAGCATCTCTTCCAAATTAACTGAAACAAATGTTTGTTTCTGAATATAGAGCTGGTTACAACAAACACCATATGCTCAATCGGCAAGTATAATTAGAAGAATAAGATAGAAAAATATTAAGAAATCAAGCTATTACCAGGAACTGTGTGCGAATATCCAGACAGAGGAAAACGAGTTGAATTGTGTTCAGAAAGAATGGAGGAAATATGATGAAAATGACCATTGCAGTCTAGCGAAGTCTTAGATGGTTAGCTGAATTGTAGCTTGAAATTTGGCGATAGTTGCTGATTGTAACGGACTTCGTCGTGTATAGCAGGTACTTACAAAATTTCGTTATATAGGAAGCTTTTTTGCTGAAAATGCAGTTATCAGTTTTTATGCGCTTTAGAGCTTTATAAAGTCCTAAGAAGAGCTAGAAATAGGTCAGAAAATGCTGACGCTACAGCAGGACGGCTGCTCACTGCTGATAGTAGTCACTGCTGGTAGTAGTGCTGGAGAAGTCAGATTTTGTCAGGATAATTTATATGGGGATATGTTATATAGAGAAATTGATAAGTTTACGGATTGCATGGCTATGTCTTGTTTATTGATTTTGTTGTGAAAAATGTGTGTGTTTCTCTAAGCGCTTCAGAATTAAATTTAAATTTTTATATAAACATTTTTTAATACGTTTTATGTAACAACATATATATTTTTATATTTCTCAATATCAATTTATAATTGTAAGTTGAATTTTGGGTAAAAAAAAATCGTGAAATATTTCATTATGCAGTAGTCTTTGCAAGATTGACAGACTACTAGATTGAAGAAACTAAAACTACTTTGTTAAAGTAGAATGCAAAAACAAAAATAATAGTATTGACCGGTTTAAAAGGCAAGAAATAGTATTTTTCATTAATGAGCGCAACTTTCACTAGTGAGATCTATATCGGTAACTGAGATAAGAACAGCAAAAGTGATTGAAGCAGGGAAGAGGGGTTGCAAATGGCGTGAGAAGAAAAAAAGATCTGATGTGGGCAGCACATGACTTTCCTTATATAATGCTATGAATTTACTACTTTTATAGTAAAAAAAAATAGGTTATTCTTATAGTAGATATTTATATTCTTTCCAAGATATTGAATTTTTATCATTTTCATTGATTTAGCGTCATTTTGATCCATTTGGCGAGATTTTAGTCAATTTGGCAACATTTAAACAAGTCGCCAAATTGGCGATATTCTGCCAAATTCATCGTCAAAATCTCACCAAGCGTTATGGACGGAGAAATAAGTTATTCTTATAACAGATAAATGACTATTGGATTTCAAATGCAAAAGTATTACTCAAAGTATCTTTTCTCATGAATGGAACGAGTTAGATCCATGAGAATAATGTCACCAAATTTATGGCATGATATTACATATGGAAAGTAAACATGTTTTCAAACAGTTAATATTTTTTTTTATTTATGGGATTTTTTGATAAATTTATTTGAAAAATGGACAATATCTCAAGAACGGTTCATGCTAGCACTCTAAATTTTATGTCAATCGGTTTCTAAGAAAACATTACGTAAATGTTTATTTTCGTAACTTTATTAAAGGTTTTACTTTTTTGATGATTTTTTCAAAATTTCACTCGAAAATTTAGGGGGGTTCTGAGAATTCGATTGTGGTTAAAAACAATAGGCTTCCAGTATTCACGGATTGTAATTTTTGTGCCAAATTTCATTCGATTCGCTCCATTCGTTCGTGAGATATCGTCTCCACACACACACACACACCCTTAAAAATATTCGATTCATGATCAGAGATGCTTGAAACGTGCTCTCCCTTCGAAAACTCGAATTCGAATTTTCGACTCCGTCACAATACTTTCCTTATACATTATTGTAAATAAGGAAAGTAATAGGTAAAAAAAAAATCAAGGAGGAAAGAAAACTACTAAACTATTATTTTTATATTACATGCAGCTTTTAACGAAGTTATTTTAGTTTTATTATTTTAGCAGCAGTTTGAGTTGGACTTAAAATAGATTGTTGAAGTATTTACTTGCACACCATATCTTCATACGGAGTTATCTTATTATGCAATAATTAGGGCAATTAGTAGGAGGATGATATTTAAATATCTGATTTTCCTATTATGAAAATTCACTATCTCCTCCCGCAGTTCACATTTAGGTAGTTCAGTTTAGAATCGCGTGCTAGACGGAGACAGTGAATAGAGATTAAGGAGTTATAAGTCCAGCTTTGCGGAAGGAAATTGCCGTATACGGGAAATATGTCCTTACGACGTTGACCACGAATGTGATTGATTGGATTAGTTGTGGGAAGATAGACCGCGAGATCAGAATGTAAATGGTAAGCTGAGTTGGTTTATAATTTGTTTCAATTGGTGTGGCTTGAATGTGGAATTAATTGAATGTATTTGAAATATTGTAGTGCATTTAAAATTTATTATGCAAAGCATTGAAATGTGTTTAGTCAACCCTGTCGTCTTAGGGTGGGACAGCCAAGTGATTAGCCAGGGAGTATTGCACTCGAACGATCCGAATTCGATCCTAAAACTGTCCTCGTGTTCACGGAGAGTACGGGAACGTTAAATATGTGTGTCCGTAAGCCCTTTTGAGAGATTGCTGGTAGTTGTTGTTGTTGTTGAGACCCAGACCGTCCGACCTACCAGAAAGGTGTAAGGTAACTGTTTGGACGGCCGGGAAGTGCCAACCAATTTGGACCGGAACCCAGTGGGGGAGGCATCCACAGGGACAGAACCCTCCTTCCCCTACCACCAACCCCTCGGAAGGACTTACGGACCCACATGTTTAACGTGATCGTACTCCGCGTGAACACGGCGGCAGTTTTGGCAGTGGCTGGAATCGAACCCGGGCCTACCGAGTGCAACTCCAGCGCGCTAACCAATGGGCTACCGCGCCCCGAGGTTGCTGGTAGTGGAATGATTGTGCGGTTCCTGTAGATGCCGCCCCCAGTGAGTTCCCGTCTAAATTGGAGTGACATTATTCTGGCATCCGAAACAGATACCTTACACTTTCGGGTAGGTCGGACGGTCTGGGTTGAACAAACAAGCCCTGTGTCTTAAGCTTTTAAACTCGGTATAATAATAATAATAATAATATTATTAATACACAGTCTATTTTAGTTCTATAATGCATATTTTTAACTGATTTAGACGATCTTCAGGTTATTTATCAAATGTTTTTCTTGCCCCTGGGACGGACGGCGGGGGTGTCGAGAGACTGTGGATGCTCTTTTCCGTGGAAGTCGGATATTTACGGAGGAGGTCGCACCGATTTTATAATATCGTTGGGAGTTGTAGGGGTCTAGAAATGTGTGGGTGTACGCTCTGGCATCTGGGATGTGTTTCATTTTATGCGACTGAACTCGGGTAGAGTCGCGGTTGTCCTCTGTCGGTCGTTGCTTTTCTAACACTTCCATCATGATGAGTCATATGCCAGTGACCTATGTCTCATCGGAGGGGGGGGGGGGGAGTTGCTCCGCTCTCCTGCCTGCGAATTCTCATTTCGTACCTACTTTTGCAAGAAAATAAAATGAAATGCAAATAATAGGTGAAGAACGTAACTTTGCGCACAGTCAATAATAAACTGGACCTTAATATAAAACGCTGCACGAATAAAGACAAAAAAGCATACGAACGTTCTGGAAGTTAATGGATTATCTTATGTGCAACAAACACGGCCCAGAACGCCCAAAAAACGAACTGACAAGACCGCTAAAATATCCAGAGGGGACAAATCTTAGCCATTTTACTGTTTGACAGGTTGCCCCCTCTCATTTGAGCGTTCTGTCCAAGATTTGTTGCAATGAAAGTGGAAATACATTGATTTCCGAAATGTATGAATGGTTTTATTATCTTTATATGTGCTGCTTTTTACGTTACGATCCAGTTTATTACCAAATGTTAATTGTGACTCGCGTTATTCTACTTTTTGCGCATGAATGAAATAAATATATATATATATATAAATCATGAATCACATTATTATAAAATCTCGTAAATGGAAAATATACAAATTGAGAACCTTACGAAATCCGATTTCAGTATCAGTTAGGGTAGTTTCAGTGGAACAGAGCTTGTGAAGAAAATTCAAACTAAATCGCGTTATTCTGAATTTAGCAAGTAAATAAAATAAATAAATATAATATATGATTCACTTAATTTGCAAACCGTTTAAACCAAAATTGTTTGAGCAGAGAAGCAAGCCAGCTTAGTTTCAGTCCTTTTAGTAGTTTCAGATAGAACAGCTTTCGATAAAACGCAAAATTAACATATAAATTTCAACTAATCGCAAATTAACAGACAACTTTCAACTAAACGCGAACTAACAGACAACTTTCAACAAAACGCGAACTAACAGACAACTTTCAACCAAACGCGAACTAACAGACAACCTTCAACAAAACACAAACTAACAGACAACTTTCAACAAAACGCGAACTAATAGACAACTTTCAACAAAACGAGAACTAACAGTCAACTTTCAACAAAACGCGAACTAACAGACAACTTTCAACAAAACACGAACTAACAGACAACTTTCAACAAAACGCGAACTAAGAGACAACCTTCAACAAAACGCGAACTAACAGACAACTATCAACAAAACGCGAACTAACAGACAACTTTCATTAAAACGCGAACTAATAGACAACTTTCAACAAAATGCAAATAAATAGACAACTTTTAACAAAACACGAACTAACTTTGTAGAAATTACCAGATCTCTCACATCAGTAATTTTTTTATAGAACTGAAGAGTGTTATAGTAGTGTTGTATTAGACGAAAATTGCTTTCGTAGTGAAAACATCGCCTCATAACGACAATTAAATTTCGGAAAAACAAATAGAAATATCACAGTTTAAATTAATAGAAAAATATTTCCTTAAAAAATTGAATTTTTAAAGTAAATCTCTTTGTTAAAGAATATTAAAATATTTAAAATAAACGTATCTTCAGCAATATACATTATTAAAATTTTTCGAAACTGTTCAGCGTGTAATTAATGGCATCCTTCATATAATGATGGCGCAGCAAATTAAACGATAACTTCCTAAATGGATTACAAAATTTGACGTACGGCAGTTCGATACTAATTAATGTGGCCTCTCAATGTGCTCTGGAAAATCAAATTTTCTTAAAATATGTAGCTTAGGATGATATTGGAAGTCTGAAATTAGTATGAGGGCATATATTGAACAATTTTGAAATATCGGTGATTGCACAAATAATATCTCTCTGTATTAATACACACACACACACACACACACACATACACACATATATATATATATATATATATATATATAAAGTAATAAAGGTGATTTAAAATAGAATTATTGAAAAGAAATAGCAAAACCTCCATAACAAACAAAAGTATTTAAATACCAACCAGAAAAAACTCGAGAGAAAGTCAGTCATAAATATGAAAAATCAGGAAACCACCCATTAAATTTAAAATAGCTATATTAAAAAAAATGGAATATCAATCAATAGAATAAAGGTGATCTAATAGTAAAATATTCAGGAGGCTACCACTATATATCAGCTTCATTTAGCACATTTCATTTATTGATCTGTTACTATGAACAAAATGTCAATAGAAGCTATAAGTGGAAGCTATAAGTTTGCTATAAATGGAAGATGATTGGGAAATTTGAAAAACTAAAATGAATTGAATAAATTGGAAAAATAGAATTGACTTACACGTGTGTAGAGGTTCAAATAGCTAAACTAACCCAACATAATATGCAAAGAAGGTGTTGCCAACCCTAAATAATAATTTCCATCTTGCCATTCTTAAAAATGGTAAATAGTAAATCTTTTCTAAAGTATTAGAATGCATAAAAACCAGATAAACTGCATTCAAAATACAACGAGTGCTTATTAATACATATAGATTAAAATGATAATCATTATTAACCTTATAAAATAATTTTAAGAATTATTAAAAGAATCGCATTGAATATTTATCGATAATAGAAATTAGACAAGGCCTTCCACTGATTCCTTGTATTTATCTCCTGGCAATTTGGCCATATGCAATTTTTAAGAATGGCTACATGGACATTATTCTTTAGGGTTGTCATCACCTCCTTTGCATATTATGTTCGGTTGGTTTAGCTGTTTGAACTTCTATACACGTGTAAGTTAATTTTTTTTCAATGTATTCAATTATTTTTAGTTTTTCAAATTCATCAATCATTTCCCAAATAGAGCACAAAGGGGCTTCTATTGATCTTTTATTTACAGTAACAGGTCAATAAATGAAATATGCTAAATGAAGCTGATGTATAGTAGTAGCCCTCCTGATGACTTTACTATTACATAACTTTCATTCTATTTGTTTTAAATTTAATGCGTGGTTTCCTGGTTTTTCATGTTTATGACTGACATTCTATTGAGTTTTTCTGGTTTGTATTTCAATACTTTTGTTTGTTATGGATGCTTCAAAATTTCCCTTCAAGGATTCTATTTTAATTTATCTTTATTACTTATAAATTTCATCCTATATATATGCTGTACTAGCTCAATAAGTAGATGCAATTTTAATTGTACTGTTCTTTAATATATATATATATATATATATATATATATATATATATATATATATATATATATATATATATATATATATATATATATATATATAATATATATATATATATATTTACAAGTGAAAACTATGCATAAACTACTGTAAGAACAAAAAACCCATCTCTGACACATCTGTTAAAAGTAAGTGTTAATCCAAGTAACTATAGACCAAGACTAATAGGACAAAAATACTAGGTAACTTATCGGTATATGGTAAAGAGGAAGGTGAGGGAAATAATTAATGGAATGATAAAATGCAGCAGAAAAGGACATGAGCATAAATGTATATAAAAATCATTAATAAATATATAATTATATATAAAAATATATATAAAAAATATATGAAAGAGCAAACATGGCAAAAAAGAGAAAAAACAATAACAGTTAACTCAAGACAAGAGATGAAGACAAGGAAAACAATAAGTTGAAATAAATAAATGGTGACAAGACCCTGCCATTAGACTGTATGCTTACAAAATAAAAAATGGTGGCTAATACCGAATTGTACACTCATCAGGACAGCCATACAATCCTATATATAAAAATTATATAAATAAATACACACACACACACACACACACACACACATATATATATATATAATTCAATGAAAGAATGAACAGTACCACATTTTGGTACTGTTCATTCTTTCATTGAATTTTATATAGTGCATAAAATTGTTATTGCTGCATTGCGTATATTCTTTTATTGTTTAACTGGTATACATTGCCTTATTGGTAATATTATTCCAAACATTAGTTTAAAAGTTTTCAAAGTTTATATTTATGTATATATATATATATATATATATATATATATATATATATATATATATATATATATATATATATATAATTGTTTTGAAACATCATTTTAAACCAGCTTTTTTCGAATATAGACTTTCAGATCCTCAGTATCACTATCTCCATATCAATGATCTTAGACGCATTTGTCAAAATTACCACTATCCGGGATTTTTTGTTAATAATATTATTAATAATTTCAAATACACCACTTAGTAATTTTACAATTGCATTGTTTATCCTTGGTGGATAACTCATTTTTATGAATTTCACCCATTCTTTTAATGATGACTTTCCACTTGTCCTGAGTCTTCTACTGATTCCTATTTTTGAAAGATTATTTTTAAATATATTCTGTTCATGTTAACTTTACTGTTCATTCCAGTTTCCATACGCATTGACGGGTGGATGTTGTGTGTTGTTGCTGTGAGTTCTGTCGGCAAGCACCTCATCTAACACATGGCCATAGTTCATGTAAGTTTCTATTTTTGTTTTTTAACTCTTTTGGATTTTATTATTTTCCTTCCATTAGCCAGTAAACAGTTCTCCAATGGGGTTTATAGTTATAATACTATTGCCATTGTTAGAAACTTGATATTTTTTCGGTTTTAATTGGGATTGCATGGCTGTCCTGATGATTGTGCAATTCCGAATTAACCACCATTTCTTATGTTGCAGGCTTACAGTCTAATGGCATGCTCTTGTCACCATTTATTAGTGTCAAGTTATTATTTTCCTTGTCTTGATCTAATTGTAATTATTATTTTTCTTTTTTGCCATCTTTGCTCTTTGATGTATTTACATATATATACCGGGTAGCCATAAAATGACATGGGTTGTTCAGAGCCCTTTAGCGAGTAATGCATTGGACGAAACGTAACAAAATTCGGTGGGCGGACACAGTGGAACATGTGGTTTCGATTTCTAAGAAGAAAAAAAAAATTCCAAAGGTCGCCTGTAGGGGAAATTTCGGCGCTGCAAATGTGCAGTAGTGTGAACAATAAATGAATAAATGCCAATTGAGACAGTGCACATCAATTTGGTAACAAAACATGACAACGTTTATTGTTAATTACAAATGAGTTTCAATATGACTATCATTGTGATGTTCCAAGAACTACATGCGTTGCACGACATTTTCCACCGATAGTTTAAATCATTGAATCATGTTTCGTAAGTTAGTTAAGCTCATCGGTCGTCGTCGTAACTTCTTCAACCGCCGAAATTCACGAAGGGCAGTGTCATGTCGCAATTCTGCGCCATGAGCCTTTTTGTATTTTCTGAAAGAGAAACATCCTTCTCTCCGTTCGTGCCAGTACAGTGTTTTTACTAACACTTGTTTCCATTGAAATTACATTAAAAAGCGCATTTCGTCGAGAAAGCGTTGGAATGTCTGGACTTAGTGTCTGGCCGTGGAGCGTGACGTGTTGGCTGTGTAGTTGCTATGTGAGCGCGCTGTCCAATCAGGAAGAGGCGCATTTTTTGCGTAGGAGAACTTGCGTGGGCTCAGAGGACCCATGTTTCGCTCTCTTCGAGCTGGAGATCCCGAGGATGGAAGACGCTGGGAAAATTTGTCGAAAGACTTGAAACAAAGGCTTTTGGCCAAAATGGCTTGCCGTTCATCTGGAGCTGAAGAAGAGGAGCCTGGAACTTTACATTAATAATCCTGATGCAAATCTATTCTAAATTATATTTTTTTATTCCAGGAATTATTCCGACGACGACTCTGGAATTTGAGATGTAGATTGGCGGATATGTTTCAATTCGAAGCATTGTATTCGGAAGTTCGGTTTCTAAAGATTTGGGAATTTACGTTGGAAATTCGCCCGGTGAACTTTTGAATCCCCGGCTCAAGACCCGTGATATCTTGAGGCGAACCTGAGCTACAAATTTTTGTAAACGTGTATCAAGGTAAATTTTCTTTTCCGGAACAATGTTTCCGAAGCGGTACTGGCATGATGAAATTAAATTCAATAATTAAGATGGCTCTTATTAAAATATTTAAAGTTAAATTAGAAATGATTTAAGATCATATGATTATGAATAATTTGATTATTTGAATGCTATATATTTTTACCAGAGCAATTGGTTTCTTGAATATGTTTGATATAAGTGAAGCTCTGAAGTTATTTTATTATTTGAAAGTTAAAATACACATATTGAATTCTTCGAAAAATCTAAAAATAAATCAATATTTAAGTTGTGTGAAAAGAGCCTATTTATTTGTGTCTGTATATTTACTTTACTCACTGTACTTCATTTAGGGTTATTTAATTCCCCTAAACTGGGAACTCCTTAAAATCTTGAACCTGGTGTTTTTGCTGATACATTTTTGAGAATATATTTGTTAAATTTATGTCTCTTTGGCATTTTGAAATTAGATCACGAAGTTGTGGGTGGTGGAGTCAGTAGGTGCTGTTTTGTACTGACCCAGCTCCCACAAATTGGTGCCGTATCCCTTTCCCAGAGTATTACAGTGAGTGAGGTATAATTTTATGAAAGAGTGCAAATTTTTATTGTGTAAAAAAATATTGCAGTACTAATATGTCGAAGTAAGTTGGAAAATTCTTTTTGTGGTGCAAAATATTTGAGTTAATGGGCATGAAAATTTTTGTTTATGTGTCATAAAGTAGAAAGTGCAAAAAGCACAGAGGCCCATATGCACCTGATTATATGTGTAATTGAAAAATATTTGTTGCATATATTTCTCAAATTCATATGTCATACACACAAAATTTTATGTGATAAATGTAAAATTAAAAATTTCGAGAACACATACATTAACTTAAGTGCACACATATTGGTCTCTTGTTGTTGTGCTAATGCAAATATTTAGTAAACAGAAAAAGGAAAATTTTTTTCTCTGACATGTTTCGCATACAATTGGTTGCTCACCTATGTTGACAGAGGTGATTAGTCGTCCAACAGTAACCTGACTCGTCACTGTATTATCAATACAAGCTTGAGTTGACAGATTCACATACACTGATTGTATATCAGAATTACTGGCATTTATCACATACAAATATCATAATCAGTAGCCACAGTCATCAATGTCTTGGGCTTACTGATAGTTATAAAAATCAGAGTTGTTGGCACATTCACATACAATATTGTTGTTTTTCCTACTACTACCTGGCTGGACACTGCATTATCACACAAAAATTCAGTGGGTGTTTTCTGACATTATCTTCACATACAAATCATTTTGCTGGTTGCAAAAGTTCTGGCAACTTCACAAATATTGTGTTTCTGACTTGCTCTTCACAAGAACTGTGTTACTCAATGGATCAAGTCAGATCCTCTTGTTGATCACATATTGGTGAAAGCGAAATCAATTTTCCACAATAAACTGTGCTTCGTCTAATTGGTGAAAAACCTCGTGCAAAAATGCCAAAATCTAGAAATACGAGAGCAAGCAGGAGTAGTGACTCCTCTGCACAACCTGGTTCACGAAACCGTGTGCCTTCGGTGTCTCCGCCACGACTTTCCCCAAGTTCGGGCAGATCAGCTTCCGCTGTTAGAGACTCTAACAAAATGAAAATTGGAATTGGATCTCAGTTCCTTGGATCCATTCCAAGTTTTGCTGGCAATGCAAATGAATCTTTTCACGAATTTTTGGAGAAATTTCTTCTGGTTGCTGAACACGCCGAATGGACAAATAAAGACAGAATTTTCGTTATGAAGTTGAAATTGTCTGGTAGGGCAGAAAGACTGATAAAATCAATTCCAAAACTAAACCAAAGTACGAATTTTTCAGAATTAGTGAATACACTCAAGGACAATTTTACAAAAAAAGAAAATATTGCCAAGAACGTTGCCGCACTAGTAAATTGCAAGCAAATGACAAACGAGAGTGTTCGTGATTATGCAAATCGAATAGAGGCAGAATCTTATGTTGCTTTTCCGCAAGATGTTGTGTCTGATAATGAAGATTCCTTGAGAACTGCTATTTTGATCAACTCATTCAAGAAAGGGTTGAAGATTAGCATTCGAAAGTCTGTCTTATCTGCAAATCCACAGTCATTTGAAGCTGCGAAAGAAATAGCCATTCTGGAAGAAGAAGTACAGAACGAAGAGCTGGAAGAAATGACAGAGGACATAAATGCTGTGAGAATCGAAAAAGACACTAAGCAGGAAATTGAAGAGTTGAAGAATGAATTAAATTTAAAGAAGAAAGAATTTGAGAAATTAAGAAGAAAATTTTGTGAAAATTCAGAAAAAAGGAAGAAAAGACTGAATGAAATAAGAGAAGATCTGGAAAAGAGCAACTCCAGTTTTGAAGAATCTTTCCTGGATACGCCCTCTACAAGCAGATACAATGAAAATGAATTGGAAGAGGAAGAGTGGGAAGATATTCCAGTAAAGAAGAAACATAAACCATCAACATCTTTCAGAACTTCTACACCATCCAGGAGATCTGAAAATAGAAACCGTTTCAGTCAAAGAAGAATTCCAGTTGCCTCACAGGAAGAAGAGTGGTATGTTAAAAGTCCATATCAAAATTATTCTCCAAGGAAAAACTCTCATTTTCTTAGAAGACCTTTTCGTAACAGTTCATATAGAAATCCAAATGTCCAAAGAAGATATTTTTCAAATTTTAGAAATTCCTTTGATAATTATAAATCACAAAACTTCAATAATTTTGGATATAGAAGAAATAACAGATATTTTAATAATAGATTTGGTAATGGAAGACAATTTGGAAGACAGAATTTCAGAACACAAAATTTCCAATCTCCACTAGTTAATAGACGAAATTCTGAAGTTAGTTTTATGACTGAAAGCGAGACTCCTTGCCAAAACAATTTTCCTATTATTCAAGTTTTTGTTGAAGATGTCACACTAAATGCCTTAATCGACACTGGAAGTTCTATAAACATTATCTATAGTGATGCTTTACACAAAATCAATCCGAGGAAAGTACAATTAAAGCAGACATCCACTATTCTGAGAGGAATTGGAAGTCAAAATATCTTGGTTGAGAGAAAAGCTTCTTTTCCCATGATCATTGGAAATGAAAGAGATGTGATTGAATGCTGCATTTTAAATACACCTGCCCCAGGAAGGTACAACATGATTTTAGGAAGTACATTTTTACATGAGAAACAAGTGACAATTACTTATAGACATAAACGTGTGAATTTTTTGTACTGTAGTATTCCCTTTACTGAATTTACCGAATCACAAAGTTTTACTGTGATTTCTGATGATGTACAATTTAAACCAATCGAGAGCTATGCAATAAGCCATGATTTTGACAGAAGAAATTACAATTTTACACATGATGTAGATTATAGATGTAATAATGGATATTTATTTGAACAAAACAATTTTCATAATGAATTTAGAGACGTTGATTTTAGAGATTTTGATGCAAATGGAAATGAAAGGTCAAATTATGAATGTGAAAATGATTTATATGAAAGACAGATGAATGACAATGTACATACAGACAGATTTTTGACAAAAGACAATACCAGTGACAATGAAATATTTCAGACAGATTGTGATAAACATGATGAAGGAAGTTCACAACAAAATCAGGCAATAGGGATTGCCAAAGCTTTCAACAAATGTGTTCTAAAACCATTTTCGGAAACTTTTATTAAATTAAAAAGAAATTACAAAATTGAAAAAGACACGACAGTTTTGCTTGAACCTATCAATAATAAAGAATTTTCTGCAAACAAAATTTTTGTAGCCAGAAGTATCCACAAAATTCCTGAAAATGACTTTTTGTATGCTAAAGTTGCAAATCCATCTGAGAAATTGGTGTATATAAACAAAGGCATGAAATTGGGAACTTTCGAAAACATCCATGAATCTGATATTGACATAAATAATAGAGTTGACATTGAAAACTGTATTGAAGAAAATGAAACATTTGATGCATGGGGAGGAGATTTTGATTTGAAACATATGAATATTGCACAAAGAAATTTGCTTTTGAAATTACTAAGTAAATATAAACATGTTTTTGCTAAAAATATGAAAGAATTGTCTGGATGTGACACTATTTTGCACGAAATTAATCTTGAATCTAACATACCTGTTAGGCAAAAGCCATACCGCATTCCACATAATTTACAGAAAGAACTTTCGCGCCAGGTGAATGAATTGCTTGATGCAAAAATCATTCAGCGCAGTACATCACCTTACAATACTCCAGTGCTTTTTGTTAAAAAACCTGATGGAAGTTACCGTTTGGTAGCGGATTTTCGAAAGCTCAATAAGATCACGATTGTAGAAAACTATCCGATTCCAAATATATCGGAATTAATCGATAACTTGTCTGGAGCCTTGTATTTTTCTACCCTGGATCTAACCAGTGGATTTTACCAATTGTGTTTACATCCTGATGATTACCCAAAGACTTCTTTTTCAACACCTGATGGCCACTTTGAATGGACCAGAACCCCATTTGGTCTTAAGAATGCGCCTGCATCCTTTCAGAGACTGATGTCTCTGGTGCTGGCTGGCATATCTGGAATTTATATAGATGACATAATAGTTGCTTCAAGAACATTCGAAGAACATTTGAAAAAACTAGAAGAAATTTTTGTAAGATTAAGTAAACATGGTCTTAAATTGAAACCAAGTAAATGCCATTTTTTCAGAAAAACAATTAAGTATCTTGGATTTTTGGTATCAAATGGAAAAGTACAACCTGATACTCATAATTTAGAAGTTGTAGAGAAATTCAAAATTCCTAAATCAATTAAGAATGTGAGACAATTTCTTGGACTCACTGGATTCTATAGAAAATTCATAAAAGACTATGCAGAACTGACTTTGCCATTAACAGAATTATTGAAAACTAAGAATAATGAAAGCAAAAAGAAATTTATTTGGACTAATGAAGCTCAAAAATCTTTTGAAATTTTAAAAGGAAAACTTTTGTCAAAACCAATTTTGACCCTTCCAGATTTTAGGAAACCATTTATTTTACATACAGACGCATCAAATCACTCCTTAGGTAGCTATTTGTCTCAAGAAGATGAGAATAAAATCTTGCATCCAATATCTTACGCAAGCAGAAAGCTTAGTGAAGCAGAATGTAAATACAGTGTTGTCGAAAGAGAAGCATTAGCTGTTGTTTGGGCTACAAACTATTATAAACACTATTTAATTGGAAAACCTTTCACAATTTTTTGTGACCAGAAGTCACTAACATTCGTATTTAAATTAAAAGATCCTACATCTAGATTGGCTAGATGGATTGCATCTCTATCACAGTTTGATTATCAAATAGTACATAAACCAGGAAAAGCAAATGTTGTTGCTGATTATATGTCAAGAAATGTAGATGAATGTACAAATACTATTGACAATATTCCACAAAGATTTGTGTCACAATATAAAGTTATAAATCAAAATTCTCAAAGTTCTAATGATGTAAACAATACTAATAGTAGCAATAGAAGAGAATCAGAAGTCAATTTGAATCCAGCAAATACAAATGAAGAAAATGAAATTTGTGCTGTTAATAATAATGAAAGTGAAATGCAAAATGAAAATAACATACAAATTGGTCAATTGGAACAAACATTTACTTGTCCTACTTTGCTCATAAGAATTAAGAATGCTCAAAAATCTGACCCAAGGTGCAATAAAATTATAGATCTCTTAGATAAAAACATAAAACCTTACCCACAAACTTTGGTATTTTTTAGAAAAGATGATATCCTGTGGTGTACTCACAAACACCCAAAGCGTAGACATCAAGAACAAGAAAGAGTTGTTGTTCCGCAGGAACTTGTATCTGAAATTTTATGGTTACATCATGACTGTCCCACTTATGCACATTGTGGATTTAGAAGAACTTTAGCTTCTGTAAGTAGAAAATATTTTTGGCAGGGAATGTATTCCCAAACCCACAATTATGTTGCATCATGCGAAATTTGTGTGGTAAATCGTGGCTTTAGAAATAACAAAGCACCCATACAAAGATTTTCGAAGTCCACATACCCATTTGAGCGTATCGCCATGGATTGTGTCGGACCATTGCCTATATCAAGATCTGGAAATAAATTCATATTGGTCATAACTGACTATTTTACAAGATGGCCTGAAGCATATCCCTTAGCTTCAATTAAAACTGAAGACATTTTAAGTTGCTTAGAGCACTACATGGCTCAGCATGGAATACCTAAATTCATCGTCTCGGATCAAGGGACGAATTTTGTTTCTAGAACAGCAAGATGCTTTTATAAGAAATTAGGAATAATAAAGAATACTACTACTGCCTACATGCCATCTGTAGACGGTTGTGTTGAAAGATTAAATGGTACTTTGATCAGATCCTTGAAAAATATTGCATATAACGATAAAGATAATTGGGACAATCTGATACATTTTGCTTTATTAGCACATAGAAATGCCATACATGCTTCTACGGGTGAATCGCCTGCTTATTTACTCTATGGTAGAGATTTAACAGTTCCAAATACTTTGATCACTGGATTTAAACCTCCGACATATGAATCAACATATGATTATGGAGAAGACATGAGATTCCGACTTAAAAGAACATATGATGTAGTAAAAAGTAACTTAGAAAAAGCTGAAAATTCACAAATTTTACAACAGCATAAGAAAGCAAAGATGCCCAATATAAAAGTTGGTGATTTAGTGTATCTTTACACTCCCTTTTTACCTCAAGGCCAGTCAAGGAAACTGAGCTCTTTTAACAGAGGTCCTTTTAAAGTGATAAAACAAACTTCTGCTGTTAACTTTTTAATCAAACATGTAATGAATCCCAAAAATGAACAACTGGTTCATGTGAACAGACTGACTCTTTTACCTCCAAGAAGAGAGGAATTGCAGAAATTTTCAAAACAAACTCATGAAAGTCAAAAATTGAACTCTAAGACAAATAAACTTACTCCTGTGATCACCGCTGAGAAAGACTCTGTGAAACTAAAATCTTGTTTGACAAGATCTGGAGATAAATCTCAAAACAAAAAAACTGTGAAACGAGTAAGATTTAATTTGCCAAATAAAAGGGTAAACGAAAATGCTGTTCATACTAGATCAAATTTTCGTGCAAATCAAAATCAACAATATGTTCAGAGAAATAATTCAAATAACTTTCATAATAGAGGAAATGGAAGAATCATTTACAACAATAACTTTAGAAATAGTTATACACCACACCAAAATCAGTATTACATGACAAACAGAAATACACGTACACCATATAATCTTAGAAATAAAAGATTTTCACAATATTAAATTTTGGTTGAGTTCACAATTTACAAAAATTAAATTTTGCAAGAAAAGATTTCATTTTAAGTTAAAGTTTACACTTGTTTAAGTTTTATATTTCAATATTGTCTTTTAAAATAGAATTTATGAAAAAATTGTTGTGATTTTAAAAATTTATTGGAAATCTTGCATTAAGTTAAAAAAGTAAATAAGTAATTGATTTTGTGAACTATAATTTATGAATGTTTATATTATAATTTAAATAATAAGTAATTTTGTTAATTGACTCTCCTTGGACTTTAAAATTTTTTGAGAGTCCTGTCTTGATTGACTTTGATTATATTGATGTGTTTTAATGTAAAAGAATGTTTGATTATTTGTTTAAGTTCATTAATGAAAATAATTTAAATGGTGTTGGTAAATTGTTGGTAATTGTTGGTAAATGGTGTTGTTCCCCTAAGTAAAAGGGAGGAAAATTTTGAATTTTGAAAAAAGTAAATGATTTATTAAAATAAAATTGAAATTAATATAAAGTAATTGAAATAATTTAAGTAATTTGAATTTGAAAATGAAAAGTTTGAATTTGAAAATTTTGGAAATTAAATGTTTTGAAGATCAAAAGTAAATGATCTCTTTTGAAAAATGTTTGAAACTTTGTTGCTGAGAGAGGTGAAATTTTTGGCTGATGTTGTTGAAATTCTGTTCTCTTGAAATTCCATTTCACATTGTTGTTTTTTTTGACCAGCAGTTTTCAAACATCTACACAAATTTCAGTTAGACATCATATTTTATGCTGCAACCCCTTTTTCTGAAAGCTGGCTGGTGGACGCAAACATTGGACATATTTACATTGGAGCACAGATGAAGAAGCAGCTTAGCAAATTAATTGTCCGAACTTTTGTGGCAGGACTGGAGTCCTGGACGACAACTTGCTCCGAGCCTACCTAGGAGGGTTGTGATTGGCCAGGTGGGAAACTGGTGAAGCTATGAGGATGATGATGAAGAAGATGATGATGATGTTGGGATCAGCGCAAGCTGCCCAAAAATTTTGATGATATCCGTGCTTCTGAGGCATGTCCTGGCGTCCTGTTTCTGCTGCAATCGCTTCCTGCACGCGAGTATTTTTTTTCTTTTCTCTACACCCCCTTTTTTTCTGTGTTGGCAACTCGTTAGTCCCCGCCGAGTTTGCTCTTTTGATGTGTTCCTGCTCTTTTACATAACTGACGTGAATTTCAGGAGAAATTTTTCTCCTTCTCTCTCTCTCAGTGAACAAATGTATATAAATGTAAATTTTTCTTTTGTGACATGAAGTTGTCACTTGTTGAGTTATTTCAGAGATTTTGTTAAAAGTAAAGTAAATTGAAATTTTAAGATAAATTAAATAATGTAAATATAAATGAATAATTTAAAGTAATTTATGAAAAGTGTGTCAGAATGGGAAAATTCTGAATTGTTTATGACAAAAATAAGTGAATTAAAGTTAATGTTAAATTTGTTGAATAAATGATGAAAAGTTGAAATGATGAAAAATTGGAAAGAGAATGTAATTTAAAGTTAATATGTTGAATTTGAAAGTAATTTAAAGTGAAAGTTAAGATTTTAATGAAAGTTTTGAAATGAAAAATTGAAATTGAAAATTTGAAATATTGAAAATGACTTTGTTCTCAAAAAGTGAGACATTTTTGAATGAGTGAAGAATCTCATTACCTGAATATGACAAATTTAAGTTAGAAATTAATTTTCAAAATATTTAACCTTTTGATGAAAATTAAGAATAATTTTTGTGTCACTTGTGTGTTTTGAAAGTGACAAATATTTCAAATTGTTTGAAATTGTTGAATTTTGAATTGTTATGTTGTTAAGTTTGTAAATTCATATTGTATCATATTTTATTTTCGTATCATCTGGTTGATCTCAATGTGGATGATTGAGATAGTGTGTTGTCAGGCAAATTGCCTTGACAAATTTTCTTTGAATTTTAGTGTAATAAATGTGAATTTTTGTAAAGGTTCCTTTAAGATGTGGTGACGCCTTGTCATCCTTTTGGTTTTCTTTTGGTCTTTACCTGTGGTGATGAGTGGCTTGGCCAGTCATTCAGATCTACAGTGTTGTTGCTTTTGAGAGAGGTGAACGATCGCACTTTTCTCGCCCAAAATTTTGGTTTAAATTATTTTACACTTACAGGTTCCTAAAACTCTTTGTAAATTTTTGTGTTTTTGAGTGAGAGAAAAATTTTCCTCACTGTGTTCTGAAAATTTTTGCCTCCCAGAAGGGGAGAGCTGTCATGTCGCAATTCTGCGCCATGAGCCTTTTTGTATTTTCTGAAAGAGAAACATCCTTCTCTCCGTTCGTGCCAGTACAGTGTTTTTACTAACACTTGTTTCCATTGAAATTACATTAAAAAGCGCATTTCGTCGAGAAAGCGTTGGAATGTCTGGACTTAGTGTCTGGCCGTGGAGCGTGACGTGTTGGCTGTGTAGTTGCTATGTGAGCGCGCTGTCCAATCAGGAAGAGGCGCATTTTTTGCGTAGGAGAACTTGCGTGGGCTCAGAGGACCCATGTTTCGCTCTCTTCGAGCTGGAGATCCCGAGGATGGAAGACGCTGGGAAAATTTGTCGAAAGACTTGAAACAAAGGCTTTTGGCCAAAATGGCTTGCCGTTCATCTGGAGCTGAAGAAGAGGAGCCTGGAACTTTACATTAATAATCCTGATGCAAATCTATTCTAAATTATATTTTTTTATTCCAGGAATTATTCCGACGACGACTCTGGAATTTGAGATGTAGATTGGCGGATATGTTTCAATTCGAAGCATTGTATTCGGAAGTTCGGTTTCTAAAGATTTGGGAATTTACGTTGGAAATTCGCCCGGTGAACTTTTGAATCCCCGGCTCAAGACCCGTGATATCTTGAGGCGAACCTGAGCTACAAATTTTTGTAAACGTGTATCAAGGTAAATTTTCTTTTCCGGAACAATGTTTCCGAAGCGGTACTGGCATGATGAAATTAAATTCAATAATTAAGATGGCTCTTATTAAAATATTTAAAGTTAAATTAGAAATGATTTAAGATCATATGATTATGAATAATTTGATTATTTGAATGCTATATATTTTTACCAGAGCAATTGGTTTCTTGAATATGTTTGATATAAGTGAAGCTCTGAAGTTATTTTATTATTTGAAAGTTAAAATACACATATTGAATTCTTCGAAAAATCTAAAAATAAATCAATATTTAAGTTGTGTGAAAAGAGCCTATTTATTTGTGTCTGTATATTTACTTTACTCACTGTACTTCATTTAGGGTTATTTAATTCCCCTAAACTGGGAACTCCTTAAAATCTTGAACCTGGTGTTTTTGCTGATACATTTTTGAGAATATATTTGTTAAATTTATGTCTCTTTGGCATTTTGAAATTAGATCACGAAGTTGTGGGTGGTGGAGTCAGTAGGTGCTGTTTTGTACTGACCCAGCTCCCACAGGCAGCATTGGCATTCTCGTTCCACAGATAATACAGCTTGACTAACAAAACGCGGTGACGTAAGGTAAGAGTCATCGAAAGACACTAGGTAGTTCTCCTCCGAATGAGGAGAATTCTCCTAACCTTTCCCTTTATTCACAAGATCGCTACACGGAACGGAATTATGCAAATTAGTGCATTTTACTCGGTAAACCGGGACAAAATTTCCCCTGGAGGCGGCTTTCGGAACTATTTTTACTTTCCTTATATACATAATGTATAAGGAAAGTATTGTGACGGGGTCGAAAATTCGAATTTGAGTTTTCGACGGGAGAGCACGTTTCAAGCATCCCTGATCACGAATCAAACATTTTTGAAGTGATGTCTGTGTGTGTGTGTGAAAGTATGTGTGTGTGTGTGTGTGTGTGTGTGTGTGTGTGTGTGTGTGTGTGTGTGTGTGTGAAAGTATGTGTGTGTGTGTGTGTGTGTCATTGAGCCTGTGGAGACGATAACTGACGAACGAAAGGACCGATTCGAACCAAATTTGGTACAAAAATCACAATCCGTAAACACTGGAAGCCTATTGTTTTTATATGTAATCGATTGCTCAGAATCTCCCCCTAAATTTTCGAATGAATTCTTGAAAAAATCGTCAAAAATTCAAAACCACTAATAAAGTTACGCAAATAGACATTTACTATGTAATTTTTCATTAGAAAGCGATTGACATAAATTTTAGAACGCTAACATGAACCGTTCTCGAGATATTGCACATTTTTCAAAAAAAAAATCGAAAAGTTATATAAAATAAAAAAAAAATATTTCCTATTGAGAAACATGTTCACTTTTCATATGTAATACCATGCGATAAATTGGATGACATCATTCTCGTGGATCTAGCTCGTTCCATTCATAAAAAAAAGATACTTTGAGCAATATTTTTGTATTTGAACGCCAATAGTCATTTATCTGCTGTAAGAATAACTTATTTACTTATCCCTAATGCTCGGCGAGATTTTGGCGACGAATTTGGCGGAATATCGCCAACTTGGCGACTTTTTGAAATGTTGCCAAATTAACGAAAATCTCGCCAAATGGATAAAAATGACGCTAAATCAATGAAAATGACGACTAATTGAAGAAAATTCAATATCTTGGAAAGAATATAAGTATCTACTATAAGAATAACGTTTTTTTAACTGTAAAAGTAGTAAATTCACTGCATTATATAAGGAAAGTCATGTGTTGCCCACATCAGATTTTTTGTGATGTGCGTCAGAATTGTGGAAAATTCAATATGTTGGAAAGAATATTAGTATCTACTATAAGAAAAACTTATTTATTTTACTGTAAAAGTAGTAAATTCATTACATTATATAAGGAAAGTCATGTGTTGCCCACATCAGATTTTGCTTATTAGAAATCGAAACCGCATGTTTCACTGTGTACGTCCACAGAATTTTGTTACAGTTCTAGTGTTAGAGTTCCACAATTTTGTTATAGTTCTAGATTTTTTGATAACAAATCCGGATATGAAGTTTCGTGAATATACATTAATGTTTGTGGCTGCTACAGTGTAGACAAGAAATCGACAGTCATCAGCCAGACTGACGCACATCACAAAAAATCTGATGTGGGCAACACATGACTTTCCTTATATAATGCAGTGAATTTACTACTTTTACAGTTAAAAAACCGCTATTCTTATAGTAGATACTTATATTCTTTCCAAGATATTGAATTTTCTTCAATTAGTCGTCATTTTCATTGATTTAACGTCATTTTTATTAATTTGGCAACAATGAAAAACTGTCGCCAAGTTGGCGTCATTTCTCCAAATTCGTCGCCAAAATCTCGCCAAGCGTTATGGACGGAGAAATAAGTTATTCTTACAGTAGATAAATGACTATTGGCGTTCAAATACAAAAGTATTACTCAAAGTATATTTTTTCATGAATGGAACGAGCTAGATCCACGAGAATGATGTCACCCAATTTATCGCATGGTATTACATATGAAAAGTGAACATGTTTCTCAATAGGAAATATTTTTTTTTATTTTATATAACTTTTCGATATTTTTTTGAAAAATGTGCAATATCTCGAGAACGGTTCATGTTAGTGTTCTAAAATTTATGTCAATCGTTTTCTAATGAAAAATTACATAAGAAATATCTATTTGCGTAACTTTATTAGCGATTTTGATTTTTTGACGATTTTTTCAAAATTTCACTCGAAAAATTAGGGGGTTCTGGACATTCGATTGCGTATAAAAACAATAGGCTTCTAGTGTTTACGGATTGTGATTTTTGTACCAAATTTCGTTCGAATCGGTCCATTCGTTCGTCAGTTATCGTCTCCACCGACTCACTGACACACACACACACACACACACACACACACACACACACACACACACAGAGAGATCACTTCAAAAATGTTTGATTCGTGATCAGGGATGCTTGAAACGTGCTCTCCCGTCGAAAACTCGAATTCGAATTTCCGACCCCGTCACAATACTTTTCTTATACATTATATATATAAGGAAAGTAATAATTAAAACATGTACAGAAGGTCTTAAAACATATATTGGCATCAAACTCTTGAAATCGTAAAATTTCTGGAAAACTATACTTTCTCAATACTACGTATGAGAAAGCAATGGATATGTAGGTGTTCGACCTCCTTAATTTGAGGATGATAAATTACGAAATAGAAAATACTTTAGTGATATATTGAATTTTTGCTGAATCTAAAGAAATATTTCTTTAAGAAAAACACAAAATAAAAACTCATATATTGTAGGCCTTGAAATAAAAGAATCACAAAATACTTTTATCCCCTGACAACTCTTCAAAGGTTTCAATCTTTGTTTAAAAATCAAGCTGGATGGCGTTGGACATAACTTGCAGCGAGAAATATGGGAAAAAATGAGCACAATATAAGAAAATTCCAGCTATTTAAAGTTCCTGATGGAAAAGAACAGGGCATTTTATCACTACGGAGATTTTTGGTCTGGATATCCTCTTCTTGTCAGCAGACATAAACTCTTAGCCTGGATTTCAGAAGATATTTTCCAATGCAGCATCTTCCAAGAATAATCCACTAAAAATTCTGCGCAAAAGAACAGATTCAATGTGGAAATATATATGGAAGGTCATATTCAAGTCTTATCACATTTAGGGTTAATATAAAGTGCACTTTATACAGCAGTAATTAATACATAACTTAATATACAGCACTAATTTATATATAATCTAATAAAGAAAAAATAGTATATTTTATAACATTGTGTGCATTTATATAAAGTTCTAAAAGAGTCCTTATGTATACTTATAAAATTGTAAGCAAAGGTCCATGAGTGGACACGTTAGGTTTATACATAGTAAAACCATGCCCGATAAAAAAAAAGTGATTGCAGCGCCCTATTTAAAACGTTAGTACAAAGAACTCGACAATCAAAAGAGATAGGTGAAAAAAGCTGACTAAAATGTTATAGGGTAATATCTAATTAGTAGAAATCGACACCAGGAACACATGAAACGCGTATATGAAAGGCAGTAAATACCTATCAAAAAGTAACATCATCATGAATTGTAACGCGGTGACACCAGCAGGTAGCCTAATGGTTAGCGCGCAGGAATTGCACTCGGTAGGCCCGGGTTTGATTCCCGCCACTGCCAAAACTGCCGCCGTGTTTACGCGGAGTACGATCACGTTAAACATGTGGGTCCGTAAGTCCTTCCGAGAGGTTGGTGGTATGGAAAGAAGGGTACGGTCCCTGTGGATGTTTCCCCCCACTGGGTTCCGGTCTAAATTGGGTGGCATTTCCCGACAGTCTGAACTGTTACCTTACACCTATCTGGTAGGTCGGATGGTCTGGATCTCAACAGTAACAAAGGTAACGTATGCGTAAGTATGCGTGGCAAAGGTGTGTGTGTGTGTCAGTGAGTCTGTGGAGACGATAACTGACGAACGAATGGACCGATTCGAACGAAATTTGGTACAAAAATCACAATCCGTAAACACTAGAAGCCTTTTTTTTTATACGCAATCGAATGTCCAGAACTCCCTAAATTTTCGAGTGAAATTTTGAAAAAATCGTCAAAAAATCAAAATCGCTAATAAAGTTACGCAAATAGACATTTCTTATGTAATTTTTCATTAGGCAAAGGTAACGTATGCCAATGTATGCGTAAAATCCTTTCACGAATTTAAATGTGCGATGTTGCTGAGGATGGGCGATTTGAACAGACTGTGCATTAAATTCTTGGGCATCTAAGTATTTTGGTATTCTAACATTTTAAATTCTCGACTACGGGCATTGCATTCACTTTTCCTGGATCGGGCATATCCACTTTACTGTAGATATACCAAACGTGCACACCCAAGGACATTTCCTTGCAAAGTTATTGGGATGCTAAGAACTTTCTTAGGAAAGTTGCATACAGAATATATAGAATTTAAAGGTATTATACTGGTTGTGTGCCATAGAACTCTGCTAACCGTTTTTGAAGTAATGTCAGTTGGTCATGTGTAGACTCATATATCTCCCAGTCAAATCCAGCAATGACGATAGAAAATTTATGTAATTGTAATTATTGAACAAAAGATTATTAAAATTGTCAGGCGTTTGTGAATACATGTAGTATGAAATATTATTTTATTTCGATTTATTACCGCATTTGAGTTGCTGCAACTAACGCCCTATTTCTCTTATTAAGTAAATCACATGTCCATCCCTTAGGTCACAGTGAAATGTATAAAAAGTCATTTTTTGCCAAATACAAGATTGGAGTTTAGACCTAAATTCTGGTCATAACAAAACATCCTAGATAAATTGCGTATAATCAAATGTTTAGCTTGGGTTCTGCTTAAGACAATAGCTTATGAATCTTTGTCCTAGGACTAACAGAAGCTGAGGTAGAGTGGTTTGCGTGAGGACCTAAAATGGCAGAAAGTGTCAATACGGCCGCCATTTTTAAATAGAAAAAACACAGGAATAAAATTTTGGGGGTTTTGAAATGTAGACATATAAGGACGATAACGCAGAATAAATAAAAAAAATCTGATGTGGGCAGCACATGACTTTCCTTATATAATGCAATGAATTTACTACTTTTACAGTAAAAAAATAGATTATTATTATAGTAGATACTTATATTCTTTCCAAGATATTGAATTTTCGTCAATAAGTCGTCATTTTCATTGATTTAGAATCATTTTTATCCATTTGGCAAATTTTTCGTTAATTTAGCAACATTGAAAAAAGTCGCCAAGTTGGCGACATTCCACCAAATTCGTCGCCAAAATCTCGTCAAGCGTTATGGATGGAGAAATAAGTTATTTTTACAGCAAATAAATGGCTAATGGCGTTCAAATACAAAAGTACGTATCTTTTTCATGAATGGAACGGGCTAGATCTACGAGAATGATGTCACAAACATATCGCATGGTATTACAAATGATACGTGAACATATTTCTCAAAAGGAAATATTTTTTTTTATTTTATATGATTTTTTGATAATTTTTTTGAAAAATGTGCAATATCTCGAGAACGGTTTATGTTAGCGTTCTAAAATTTATGTCAATCGTTTTCTAATGAAAAATTACATAAGAAATGTCTATTTGCGTAACTTTATTAGAGGTTTTGATTTTTTGACGATTTTTTCAAAATTTCACTCAAAAATTTAGGGGGGTTCTAAACATTCGATTGCGTATAAAAGCAATAATTGTAATTTTTATACCAAATTTCATTTGAATCGGTCCATTCGTTCGTCAGCTATCGTTTCCACAGACTCACTTACACACACACACACACATACTTTCACACACACACAGACATCACTTCAAAAATGGTCGATTCGTGATCAGGGATGCTTAAAACGTGCTCTCCCGTCGAAAACTCGAATTCGAATTTTCGACCCCGTCACAATACTTTCCTTAACATTATTGTATATAAGGAAAGTAAAAATATATATAAAAAATCTGATGTGGGCAGGACATGACTTTCCCTGCAGACTTTTATTCACGTTCACTTTATTTTAAATAAATAAAATTCACTTTCAATTCAATATTCGTTCTCATTTGATAACTGGACTTATTTTCAAATGTGGCGTAGAGAAAATACGGAAAAACTAAAATATCTCGAGAACGGCTAGCCCTAGTGTAATGGGGTTCACCTTATTCTTTTCTTCGTTAAAAATTACGTGTTAAACAAGCATTTAATGGATATATTTAAGCATATGTAGCTTTTTATCACATTTTTTTAGTTTTTTTTTTAGTTTTTTTTAGTAGTTTTTTTATCACATACGTAGTATTTTAATTTAGATTTTGGGGTTTTTTGCGGGCCATTTTGCGAAAAAAGGCAGGTTATTTTTTTCCGAATCGTATCAAAATCTAATCATCACCAGAGTGTTCCACAAGTGACTTATCTACCAAATTTTGTGAAATTCCGTCCATTAGTTTTTAGTTAGAGAGGATACAAAATCTGCATAGACAGAGAGACAGACAGACACACAAACAGACACACACACATACGTCATACTAAAAATAGGTTTTTCGTATTCTAGAGGTCTCGAGAAAACTCGAGTTGCGATTTTCGGCATGATTCCAATACTTTCCCTATACATTACCATGTATTGCAGGGAAAGTAAAAATCTGATATGGGCAGCACATAACTTTCTCTGCAGACTCATATTCATCTTCTCTCCATTTCTTTTATAATTCAATAAATTGAATTTAATTGCACAAAATAAGACTAAATTTGCATTTCTAAATCATTTTTTGTTTTTATTTCGTAACTGGACATTTTTCCTATAGCGGCGTAACAAAAATGCCAGATATCTCAAATATCTTGAGAACGGTTAGTCCTAAAGTATAATGAAGTGTGTTATGTTCTTTTCCTCGTAAAAAATTGCGTATGAAACATGAATTTAATTGAAACATTTGAGCATATACTACTTAGTCTTCTTTTATAGATTTTGGCGATTTGAGCGAGCCATTTCGTAAAAAAAGGCAGGTTGTTCTTTTCCGAATCGTAACAAAATCGAATCAGCACCAGAGCATCTACAAGTAACTTATCTACCAAATTTTGTGAAATTTGGTCAATTTGTATTTCATCTATTGGACATTTTTCCGAAATCGGCGTAACAAAAATGCAAGAAATCTGAAATATCTTGAGAACGTTTAGGCTTAAAGTATAATGGAGTGTTTTATATTCTTTTCCTCGTCAAAAATTGCGTATAAAACAAAAATTCATTTCATATATTTGAGCATATATAGTCTTTTTTTTCCGATTTTGGCGATTTTTGCGGGCCATTTCGTTAAAACAGGCAGGTTATTCTTCTACGAATTGTACCAAAATCTAATCAGAACCACAGTATCACACAAGTAACTTATTTACCAATTTTTGTGAAATTGGGTAAATTAGTCTTTTAGCTAGTGTGGATACATTAAATTTTTGCGGGCCATTTCCGAAAAAAAGGAAAGTTGCACTTTTCCGAATCGTACCAAAATCTAATCACCACCAGGGTCGACCAATAGTGACTTATCTACCAAATTTTATGAAATATATTCGAGTAGGTGCTTTAGACTGGAAATATATGATTTTTTCGGGCCATTTCGTAAAAAAAGGCAGGTTGTTCTTTTCCGAATCGTATCAAAATTTAATCAGCAGCAGGGTGACTTTCAAGTGACTTATGTACAAAATTTTGTAAAATTTGATCGATTCATTTTTCAGTTACAGTGGATACAGGCAATTTTTGAGGGTCATTTTGCAGAAAAAGGCGGGTTGGTATATTCTGAATAGTACCCCTAACCAATCAGCACCAGCGTCACATACAAGTGACTTATCTACCAAATTTTATGAAATTCGGTCCATTAGTTTTTGAGTTAGAGTGGATACATACATTGCACAGACAGACAGACACACAGATAGACACACACACAGACGTCACGCTAAATATAGTTTTTTCGGATTTTAGAGGTATCGAAACGTGTAGATCCGTCGAACTCGAGTTGCGATTTTCGGCATGATTCCAATACTTACCCTATACATTACCATGTATTGCAGGGAAAGTAAAAATCTGATATGGGCAGCACATAACTTTCTCTGCAGACTCATATTCATCTTCTCTCCATTTCTTTTATAATTCAATAAATTGTGGTTTAATTGCACAAAATAAGACTAAATTTGCATTTCTAAATCATTTTTTGTTTTTATTTCGTAATTGGACATTTTTCCTATAGCGGCGTAACAAAAATGCCAGATATCTCAAATATCTTGAGAACGGTTAGTCCTAAAGTATAATGAAGTGTGTTATGTTCTTTTCCTCGTAAAAAATTGCGTATGAAACATGAATTTAATTGAAACATTTGAGCATATACTACTTAGTCTTCTTTTATAGATTTTGGCGATTTGAGCGAGCCATTTCGTAAAAAAAGACAGGTTGTTCTTTTCCGAATCGTAACAAAATCGAATCAGCACCAGAGCATCTACAAGTAACTTATTTACCAAATTTTGTGAAATTTGGTCAATTTGTATTTCATCTATTGTGAATACAGGATATTTTTGCGGGCCATTTCGCAAAAAAGGCGGGTTCCATTTTTCCAAATTGTATCAAAAACTAATCAGCACCAGGGTCACACCCAAAGATCTTACCTACCAAATTTTATGAAATTCGATCCATTAGTTTTCGAGTTAGAATGGATACATACATTGCACAGACAGCCAGACACACAGACAGACACACACACAGGCGTCACGCTAAAAATAGTTTTCTCGTATTCTAGAGGTCGCGAAACGTGTAGATCCTTCAAAAACTCGAGTTGCGATTTTTGGTATGATTCCGCAATACTTTCCCTATACATTACCATGTGTTGCAGGTAAAGTAAAAATCTGATGTGGGCAGCACATGACTTTCCCTGCAGAATCAACTTCTTATTTTCTTTATCTCTTTAATAATTCGTTAGATTGAGTTTTATTGCACAAAATAACACTAAATTTGCATTTTTAATTCAATTTTTGTTTTTATTTGGTAATTGGACATTTTTCCGAAATCGGCGTAACAAAAATGCAAGAAATCTGAAATATCTTGAGAACGTTTAGGCTTAAAGTATAATGGAGTGTTTTATATTCTTTTCCTCGTCAAAAATTGCGTATAAAACAAAAATGCATTTGATATATTTGAGCATATATAGTCTTTTTTTTCCGATTTTTGCGGGCCATTTCGTTAAAACAGGCAGGTTATTCTTCTCCGAATTGTACCAAAATCTAATCAGAACCACAGTATCACACAAGTAACTTATTTACCAATTTTTGTGAAATTGGGTAAATTAGTCTTTTTGCTAGTGTGGATACATTAAATTTTTGCGGGCCATTTCCGAAAAAAAGGAAAGTTGCACTTTTCCGAATCGTACCAAAATCTAATCACCACCAGGGTCGACCACAAGTGACTTATCTACCAAATTTTATGAAATATATTCGAGTAGGTGCTTTAGAGTGGAAATATATGATTTTTTCGGGCCATTTCGTAAAAAAAGGCAGGTTGTTCTTTTCCGAATCGTATCAAAATTTAATCAGCAGCAGGGTGACTTTCAAGTGACTTATGTACAAAATTTTGTAAAATTTGATCAATTCATTTTTCAGTTACAGTGGATACAGGCAATTTTTGAGGGTCATTTTGCAGAAAAAGGCGGGTTGGTATATCCTGAATAGTACCCCTAACTAATCAGCACCAGCGTCACATACAAGTGACTTATCTCCCAAATTTTATGAAATTCGGTCCATTAGTTTTTGAGTTAGAGTGGATACATACATTGCACAGACAGGCAGACACACAGATAGACACACACACAGACGTCACGCTAAATATAGTTTTTTCAGATTTTAGAGGTATCGAAACGTGTAGATTCGTCGAACTCGAGTTGCGATTTCCCTATACATTACCGTGTAATGCAGGGAAAGTAAAAATCTGATGTGGGTCTGATGAGCACATGACTTTCTCTGCAGACTTATATACACATTTTCTTTATTTTAAGTAAAATTCATTCACTATTAATTCAATTTTCGTTCTCATTTGGTAACTGGACTCATTTTCAAATGTGGAGGAGAGAAAAACGAAAAAACTAAAATATCTCGAGAACGGCTAGACCTAGTGTCATGGGGTTAGTCTTATTCTTTTCTTCGTTAAAAATTACGTATAAAACAAGCGTTTAATGGATGTATTTCAGCATACGTAGTTTTTTATTTTATATTTTGTCGAATTTTGCAGGCCATTTTGCAAAAAAATGCAGGGTTTTTTTTTTCGGAATCATACCAACATCTAATCAGAACCAAAGTGACCCACAAGCGACTTATCTACCAAATTTTGAGAAATTCGATCCATTAGATTTTTAGCTAGGGTGGATACAAATCTACACAGACAGACAGACAGACACAGACACACAGATGTCAAGCTACAAATAGTTTTTTTGTATTCTAGAGGTTTCGAAACGTGTAGATCCGAAACGTGTAAACTCGAGTTGCGATTTTCGGCATGATTCCAATAGTTTTCCTATACATTAATTACCATGTATTGCAGGGAAAGTAAAATGAATTAAAAGTGAATTAAATTGAATTAAAATAAAGAGAACTTGGATATATGTCTTCAGAGAAAGTCATGTACTGCCCATATCAGATTTTTACTTTCCCTGCAATACATGGTAATGTATAGGGAAAGTATTGGAATCATACTGAAAATCGCAACTCGAGTTTTCGACGGATCTACCGCTAGAACACGAAAAAATTATTTTCAGCTTGAAGTCTGTGTGTCTATCTGTGGAATTGTATGTATACACTCTAACTCAAAATCTAATGGACAGAATTTCATGAAATTTGGCAAGTAAGTCACTTGTATGTGACCCTGGTGCTGATTAGTTTTCGGCACGAATCGGGATAAAAGAACCCTCCTTTTTCAGCCAAATGACCTTCAAAAATATCTTGTATCCACTCTAGCTAGAAAACATAATTGACCAAATTTCAGAAAATTTGGTAGATAAGTCTTCTGAACGATGTCAGAATGCTGATTCGATTTTGGTACGATTTGGTAAAGAGGAACCCGCTTTTCTTACGGAGTGGCCCGCAATAATCGCCAAAATTTAAAATTAAGCACTACATATACTCAAATGCACCAATTAAATGATTGTTTTATGCGTAATTTTAGACGACAAAAAGACCCTCCCAATTGTCGTGGGACAGTATTAGAATTTTCCTGTCGCCACTTCACTTCTAGAAAGAAGTACCCCCCCCTCTCTCTCTCTTTGGAAACGTTTGAAATTCCAATCCCCTGAGTGGGAGACTAGCTGCAGGCGTGAGAAATGGCATAGGACGCTATGTTCGTATACCGTAAGAAAGCCGCTTTTCTTACGGAATGGCACGCAAAAATCGCAAAAATTTAAAATAAATGATTACATATGCTTACATGTACGAATTAAATGATTGTTTTATACGTAATTTTAGACGACAAAAAGACCCTCCCAATTGTCGTAGGACAGTACTAGAATTTTGCTGATTGATTTTGATTACTAAGTGAATAAGACTAGCCCCACGACGCTAGGATGAACCGTTCTCGAGATATTGCTTTTATTTTTATTTTAAGGACCTGAAGAATGTAAAGTGAATTAATTTGCCAAATTTAACGACGATGCAATAAAAAGGCAAATTGGATATAATATCGAAATGTATCTATGTTATTTTCAGTAATTAAACTCAATATAGTGCGCAATGAAATAAAAAATGATAAAATGAATTTGAATCTGCAGGGAAAGTCATGTGCTGCTCACATCAGATTTTTACTTTCTCTGCAATACATGGTAATGTATAAGGGAAGTATTGGAATCATACAAAATATCGCAACTCGAGTTTTCGATTAATCTACACGTTTTGAGGTCCCTAGAACACGAAAACACTATTTCTAGAGTGACTCCTGTGTGTCTGTCAGTCCAGATTTTGAATCCACTCTTACTCAACTAATAGATCGAATTTCACGAAATTTGGTAGGTAAGTCTCTTGATGGCGACCCTGGTGCTGATCAGATTTTTGTGCAATTCGGGATAAAAGAACTTGCTTTTTGGCGAAATGGAACGCAAAATTTGTTTGTATCCACTTTAATTGAAAAACTAATTGTCCAAATTCCGATAGAGAAATCTGGGTTACGTTGGAGCTGATTAGATTTTGTCATGATCCGGAAAAAAATGAACCTACTTTTTTTACAAAACAGTCCGCAAAAATTGTCTAAATCCAAAATGAAAGACTTTGTATGCTTAAATGCACTAATTATATGCTTGTTTCATATGTAATGATTGATGAAGAAAAGAATAACACCAACTCCATTAGGTACTCAGGGACTAGCCGTTTTCGAGATATTTTAGTTAATTCACACTTTTGCTACGCCTTCTTCCGGTCTCACATCTCGCTGCTGCAAATCTCTGGGTCGGCCGTGTGTTCAGGGTCTTCAACACTTTTGATACGACGGTTTGAAGATTAGGTCCAGATACCAAATGAAAACTAAAGCTGAATTAAAACTGTAACTTCAGTGTAATTTTATTTAAGTATGAGTGCTATTATTTAATGCAATTAAACTCAATGTAATGAATTATTAATGATATAAAGAGAAACTCAATTTGAGTCTGCAGGAAAAGTCATGTGCTGCCCACGGCAGATTTTTTATTTTGTTAAATAATGAATTTTAACGTAACGTGAAAGAAACATTGTTTCATTTACAATAGAAATTCATTTCAAATGCGGATGTATTTCCCCAAAAAGGAACATTTTATATATTATTTCTGTTATCATTTTTACAATGCATATACGAGATTCTAGGTAAGTACACAACCCACACACCAAATTACAGAATCATTTTTGTTCTTAAAAAAAAATAATTGTTGCATTATTAGGACACATGCAACACATCTATAAAACTGTTAAGTAATTCGGGCGAAATAGATAAATTTAAATATAAAGAAGAAAATTGTTCACTACCAGATTTATATAAATGTCTTATTACAAAAATATATATAGCTGAACTGAATATTATAAATTAACTATGGGATTGTTGGGATAAAAGTAGGGTCATTAGAACAGTTATGGCTATGATATGCCTCACATGACATCGGTATATAGTGCTGAACGGGTAGAAGACAGGAGAGCAGTCTCTCGTACTGCCCACCTCGCATTGTATCGGTGTTGATGTTGAATGGACGTATTTAAGTTGCAGCTAAGTTATGACTCGAAAATCCTAACTAGGGAATTGTTGGGTAAGAGTAGGGTCATTAGAACAGTTGTGGCTATGATATACCTCACATGACATCGGTATATAGTGCTGAACGGGTAGAAGACGGGAGAGCAGTCTCTCGTACTGCCCACCTCGCATTGTATCGGTGTTGATGTTGAATGGGCGCATTTAAGTTGCAGCTAAGTTATGACTCGAAAATCCTAACTAGGGGATGGTTGGGATAAGAGTAGGGTCATTAGAACAGTTATGGCTATGATATGCCTCACATGACATCGGTATATAGTGCTGAACGGGTAGAAGGCGGGAGTAGTCTCTCATACTGCCCACCTCGCATTGTATCTGTGTTGATGTTGAATGGGCGTATTTAAGTTGCAGCTAAGTTATGACTCGAAAATCCTAACTAGGGGATTGTTGGGATAAAAGTAGAGTCATTAGAACAGTTATGGCTATGATATGCCTCACATGACATCGGTATATAGTGCTGAACGGGTGGAAGACGGGAGCGCAGTCTCTCGTAATGTCCACCTCGCATTGTATCGGTGTTGATGTTGAATGGGCGTATTTAAGTTGCAGCTAAGTTATGACTCGAAAATCCTAACTAGGGGATTGTTGGGATAAAAGTAGAGTCATTAGAACAGTTATGGCTATGATATGCCTCACATGACATCGGTATATAGTGCTGAACGGGTGGAAGACGGGAGCGCAGTCTCTCGTAATGTCCACCTCGCATTGTATCGGTGTTGATGTTGAATGGGCGTATTTAAGTTGCAGCTAAGTTATGACTCGAAAATCCTAAATAGGGGATTGTTGGGATAAAAGTAGAGTCATTAGAACAGTTATGGCTATTATATGCCCCACATGACATCGGTATATAGTGCTGAACGGGTGGAAGACGGGAGCGCAGTCTCTCGTAATGTCCACCTCGCATTGTATCGGTGTTGATGTTGAATGGGCGTATTTAAGTTGCAGCTAAGTTATGACTCGAAAATCCTAACTAGGGGATTGTTGGGATAAAAGTAGAGTCATTAGAACAGTTATGGCTATGATATGCCTCACATGGCATCGGTATATAGTGCTGAACGGGTGAAAGACGGGAGAGCAGTCTCTCGTAATGTCCACCTCGCATTGTACCGGTGTTGATGTTGAATGGGCGTATTTAAGTTGCAGCTAAGTTATGACTCGAAAATCCTAACTAGGGGATTGTTGGGATAAAAGTAGAGTCATTAGAACTGTTATGGCTATGATATGCCTCACATGACATCGGTATATAGTGCTGAACGGGTGGAAGACGGGAGCGCAGTCTCTCGTAATGTCCACCTCGCATTGTATCGGTGTTGATGTTGAATGGGCGTATTTAAGTTGCAGCTAAGTTATGACTCGAAAATCCTAACTAGGGGATTGTTGGGATAAAAGTAGAGTCATTAGAACAGTTATGGCTATGATATTCCTCACATGACATCGGTATATAGTGCTGAACGGGTGGAAGACGGGAGCGCAGTCTCTCGTAATGTCCACCTCGCATTGTATCGGTGTTGATGTTGAATGGGCGTATTTAAGTTGCAGCTAAGTTATGACTCGAAAATCCTAACTAGGGGATTGTTGGGATAAAAGTAGAGTCATTAGAACAGTTATGGCTATGATATGCCTCACATGACATCGGTATATAGTGCTGAACGGGTGGAAGACGGGAGCGCAGTCTCTCGTAATGTCCACCTCGTATTGTACCGGTGTTGATGTTGAATGGGCGTATTTAAGTTGCACCTAAGTTATGACTCGAAAATCCTAACTAGGGGATTGTTGGGATAAAAGTAGAGTCATTAGAACTGTTATGGCTATGATATGCCTCACATGACATCGGTATATAGTGCTGAACGGGTGGAAGACGGGAGCGCAGTCTCTCGTAATGTCCACCTCGCATTGTATCGGTGTTGATGTTGAATGGGCGTATTTAAGTTGCAGCTAAGTTATGACTCGAAAATCCTAACTAGGGGATTGTTGGGATAAAAGTAGAGTCATTAGAACAGTTATGGCTATGATATGCCTCACATGACATCGGTATATAGTGCTGAACGGGTGGAAGACTGGAGCGCAGTCTCTCGTAATGTCCACCTCGCTTTGTATCGGTGTTGATGTTGAATGGGCGAATTTAAGTTGCAGCTAAGTTATGACTCGAAAATCCTAACTAGGGGATTGTTGGGATAAAAGTAGAGTCATTAGAACTGTTATGGCTATGATATGTCTCACATGACATCGGTATATAGTGCTGAACGGGTGGAAGACGGGAGCGCAGTCTCTCGTAATGTCCACCTCGCATTGTATCGGTGTTGATGTTGAATGGGCGTATTTAAGTTGCAGCTAAGTTATGACTCGAAAATCCTAAGTAGGGGATTGTTGGGATAAAAGTAGAGTCATTAGAACAGTTATGGCTATGATATGCCTCACATGACATCGGTATATAGTGCTGAACGGGTGGAAGACGGGAGCGCAGTCTCTCGTAATGTCCACCTCGCATTGTATCGGTGTTGATGTTGAATGGGCGTATTTAAGTTGCAGCTAAGTTATGACTCGAAAAGCCTAACTAGGGGATTGTTGGGATAAAAGTAGAGTCATTAGAACAGTTATGGCTATGATATGCCTCACATGACATCGGTATATAGTGCTGAACGGGTGAAAGACGGGAGAGCAGTCTCTCGTAATGTCCACCTCGCATTGTACCGGTGTTGATGTTGAATGGGCGTATTTAAGTTGCAGCTAAGTTATGACTCGAAAATCCTAACTAGGGGATTGTTGGGATAAAAGTAGAGTCATTAGAACTGTTATGGCTATGATATGCCTCACATGACATCGGTATATAGTGCTGAACGGGTGGAAGACGGGAGCGCAGTCTCTCGTAATGTCCACCTCGCATTGTATCGGTGTTGATGTTGAATGGGCGTATTTAAGTTGCAGCTAAGTTATGACTCGAAAATCCTAACTAGGGGATTGTTGGGATAAAAGTAGAGTCATTAGAACAGTTATGGCTATGATATGCCTCACATGACATCGGTATATAGTGCTGAACGGGTGGAAGACGGGAGCGCAGTCTCTCGTAATGTCCACCTCGCATTGTATCGGTGTTGATGTTGAATGGGCGTATTTAAGTTGCAGCTAAGTTATGACTCGAAAATCCTAACTAGGGGATTGTTGGGATAAAAGTAGAGTCATTAGAACAGTTATGGCTATGATATGCCTCACATGACATCGGTATATAGTGCTGAACGGGTGGAAGACTGGAGAGCAGTCTCTCGTAATGTCCACCTCGCATTGTATCGGTGTTGATGTTGAATGGGCGTATTTAAGTTGCAGCTAAGTTATGACTCGAAAATCCTAACTAGGGGATTGTTGGGATAAAAGTAGAGTTATTAGAACAGTTATGGCTATGATATTCCTCACATGACATCGGTATATAGTGCTGAACGGGTGGAAGACGGGAGCGCAGTCTCTCGTAATGTCCACCTCGCATTGTATCGGTGTTGATGTTGAATGGGCGTATTTAAGTTGCAGCTAAGTTATGACTCGAAAATCCTAACTAGGGGATTGTTGGGATAAAAGTAGAGTCATTAGAACAGTTATGGCTATGATATGCTTCACATGACATCGGTATATAGTGCTGAACGGGTGGAAGACGGGAGCGCAGTCTCTCGTAATGTCCACCTCGCATTGTACCGGTGTTGATGTTGAATGGGCGTATTTAAGTTGCACCTAAGTTATGACTCGAAAATCCTAACTAGGGGATTGTTGGGATAAAAGTAGAGTCATTAGAACTGTTATGGCTATGATATGCCTCACATGACATCGGTATATAGTGCTGAACGGGTGGAAGACGGGAGCGCAGTCTCTCGTAATGTCCACCTCGCATTGTATCGGTGTTGATGTTGAATGGGCGTATTTAAGTTGCAGCTAAGTTATGACTCGAAAATCCTAACTAGGGGATTGTTGGGATAAAAGTAGAGTCATTAGAACAGTTATGGCTATGATATGCCTCACATGACATCGGTATATATTGCTGAACGGGTGGAAGACGGGAGCGCAGTCTCTCGTAATGTCCACCTCGTATTGTACCGGTGTTGAAGTTGAATGGGCGTATTTAAGTTGCACCTAAGTTATGACTCGAAAATCCTAACTAGGGGATTGTTGGGATAAAAGTAGAGTCATTAGAACTGTTATGGCTATGATATGCCTCACATGACATCGGTATATAGTGCTGAACGGGTGGAAGACGGGAGCGCAGTCTCTCGTAATGTCCACCTCGCATTGTATCGGTGTTGATGTTGAATGGGCGTATTTAAGTTGCAGCTAAGTTATGACTCGAAAATCCTAACTAGGGGATTGTTGGGATAAAAGTAGAGTCATTAGAACAGTTATGGCTATGATATGCCTCACATGACATCGGTATATAGTGCTGAACGGGTGGAAGACTGGAGCGCAGTCTCTCGTAATGTCCACCTCGCTTTGTATCGGTGTTGATGTTGAATGGGCGTATTTAAGTTGCAGCTAAGTTATGACTCGAAAATCCTAACTAGGGGATTGTTGGGATAAAAGTAGAGTCATTAGAACTGTTATGGCTATGATATGTCTCACATGACATCGGTATATAGTGCTGAACGGGTGGAAGACGGGAGCGCAGTCTCTCGTAATGTCCACCTCGCATTGTATCGGTGTTGATGTTGAATGGGCGTATTTAAGTTGCAGCTAAGTTATGACTCGAAAATCCTAAGTAGGGGATTGTTGGGATAAAAGTAGAGTCATTAGAACAGTTATGGCTATGATATGCCTCACATGACATCGGTATATAGTGCTGAACGGGTGGAAGACGGGAGCGCAGTCTCTCGTAATGTCCACCTCGCATTGTATCGGTGTTGATGTTGAATGGGCGTATTTAAGTTGCAGCTAAGTTATGACTCGAAAAGCCTAACTAGGGGATTGTTGGGATAAAAGTAGAGTCATTAGAACAGTTATGGCTATGATATGCCTCACATGACATCGGTATATAGTGCTGAACGTGTGAAAGACGGGAGAGCAGTCTCTCGTAATGTCCACCTCGCATTGTACCGGTGTTGATGTTGAATGGGCGTATTTAAGTTGCAGCTAAGTTATGACTCGAAAATCCTAACTAGGGGATTGTTGGGATAAAAGTAGAGTCATTAGAACTGTTATGGCTATGATATGCCTCACATGACATCGGTATATAGTGCTGAACGGGTGGAAGACGGGAGCGCAGTCTCTCGTAATGTCCACCTCGCATTGTATCGGTGTTGATGTTGAATGGGCGTATTTAAGTTGCAGCTAAGTTATGACTCGAAAATCCTAACTAGGGGATTGTTGGGATAAAAGTAGAGTCATTAGAACAGTTATGGCTATGATATGCCTCACATGACATCGGTATATAGTGCTGAACGGGTGGAAGACGGGAGCGCAGTCTCTCGTAATGTCCACCTCGCATTGTATCGGTGTTGATGTTGAATGGGCGTATTTAAGTTGCAGCTAAGTTATGACTCGAAAATCCTAACTAGGGGATTGTTGGGATAAAAGTAGAGTCATTAGAACAGTTATGGCTATGATATGCCTCACATGACATCGGTATATAGTGCTGAACGGGTGGAAGACTGGAGAGCAGTCTCTCGTAATGTCCACCTCGCATTGTATCGGTGTTGATGTTGAATGGGCGTATTTAAGTTGCAGCTAAGTTATGACTCGAAAATCCTAACTAGGGGATTGTTGGGATAAAAGTAGAGTTATTAGAACAGTTATGGCTATGATATTCCTCACATGACATCGGTATATAGTGCTGAACGGGTGGAAGACGGGAGCGCAGTCTCTCGTAATGTCCACCTCGCATTGTATCGGTGTTGATGTTGAATGGGCGTATTTAAGTTTCAGCTAAGTTATGACTCGAAAATCCTAACTAGGGGATTGTTGGGATAAAAGTAGAGTCATTAGAACAGTTATGGCTATGATATGCTTCACATGACATCGGTATATAGTGCTGAACGGGTGGAAGACGGGAGCGCAGTCTCTCGTAATGTCCACCTCGCATTGTACCGGTGTTGATGTTGAATGGGCGTATTTAAGTTGCACCTAAGTTATGACTCGAAAATCCTAACTAGGGGATTGTTGGGATAAAAGTAGAGTCATTAGAACTGTTATGGCTATGATATGCCTCACATGACATCGGTATATAGTGCTGAACGGGTGGAAGACGGGAGCGCAGTCTCTCGTAATGTCCACCTCGCATTGTATCGGTGTTGATGTTGAATGGGCGTATTTAAGTTGCAGCTAAGTTATGACTCGAAAATCCTAACTAGGGGATTGTTGGGATAAAAGTAGAGTCATTAGAACAGTTATGGCTATGATATGCCTCACATGACATCGGTATATAGTGCTGAACGGGTGGAAGACGGGAGCGCAGTCTCTCGTAATGTCCACCTCGTATTGTACCGGTGTTGATGTTGAATGGGCGTATTTAAGTTGCACCTAAGTTATGACTCGAAAATCCTAACTAGGGGATTGTTGGGATAAAAGTAGAGTCATTAGAACTGTTATGGCTATGATATGCCTCACATGACATCGGTATATAGTGCTGAACGGGTGGAAGACGGGAGCGCAGTCTCTCGTAATGTCCACCTCGCATTGTATCGGTGTTGATGTTGAATGGGCGTATTTAAGTTGCAGCTAAGTTATGACTCGAAAATCCTAACTAGGGGATTGTTGGGATAAAAGTAGAGTCATTAGAACAGTTATGGCTATGATATGCCTCACATGACATCGGTATATAGTGCTGAACGGGTGGAAGACTGGAGCGCAGTCTCTCGTAATGTCCACCTCGCTTTGTATCGGTGTTGATGTTGAATGGGCGTATTTAAGTTGCAGCTAAGTTATGACTCGAAAATCCTAACTAGGGGATTGTTGGGATAAAAGTAGAGTCATTAGAACTGTTATGGCTATGATATGTCTCACATGACATCGGTATATAGTGCTGAACGGGTGGAAGACGGGAGCGCAGTCTCTCGTAATGTCCACCTCGCATTGTATCGGTGTTGATGTTGAATGGGCGTATTTAAGTTGCAGCTAAGTTATGACTCGAAAATCCTAAGTAGGGGATTGTTGGGATAAAAGTAGAGTCATTAGAACAGTTATGGCTATGATATGCCTCACATGACATCGGTATATAGTGCTGAACGGGTGGAAGACGGGAGCGCAGTCTCTCGTAATGTCCACCTCGCATTGTATCGGTGTTGATGTTGAATGGGCGTATTTAAGTTGCAGCTAAGTTATGACTCGAAAAGCCTAACTAGGGGATTGTTGGGATAAAAGTAGAGTCATTAGAACAGTTATGGCTATGATATGCCTCACATGACATCGGTATATAGTGCTGAACGGGTGAAAGACGGGAGAGCAGTCTCTCGTAATGTCCACCTCGCATTGTACCGGTGTTGATGTTGAATGGGCGTATTTAAGTTGCAGCTAAGTTATGACTCGAAAATCCTAACTAGGGGATTGTTGGGATAAAAGTAGAGTCATTAGAACTGTTATGGCTATGATATGCCTCACATGACATCGGTATATAGTGCTGAACGGGTGGAAGACGGGAGCGCAGTCTCTCGTAATGTCCACCTCGCATTGTATCGGTGTTGATGTTGAATGGGCGTATTTAAGTTGCAGCTAAGTTATGACTCGAAAATCCTAACTAGGGGATTGTTGGGATAAAAGTAGAGTCATTAGAACAGTTATGGCTATGATATGCCTCACATGACATCGGTATATAGTGCTGAACGGGTGGAAGACGGGAGCGCAGTCTCTCGTAATGTCCACCTCGCATTGTATCGTTGTTGATGTTGAATGGGCGTATTTAAGTTGCAGCTAAGTTATGACTCGAAAATCCTAACTAGGGGATTGTTGGGATAAAAGTAGAGTCATTAGAACAGTTATGGCTATGATATGCCTCACATGACATCGGTATATAGTGCTGAACGGGTGGAAGACTGGAGAGCAGTCTCTCGTAATGTCCACCTCGCATTGTATCGGTGTTGATGTTGAATGGGCGTATTTAAGTTGCAGCTAAGTTATGACTCGAAAATCCTAACTAGGGGATTGTTGGGATAAAAGTAGAGTTATTAGAACAGTTATGGCTATGATATTCCTCACATGACATCGGTATATAGTGCTGAACGGGTGGAAGACGGGAGCGCAGTCTCTCGTAATGTCCACCTCGCATTGTATCGGTGTTGATGTTGAATGGGCGTATTTAAGTTGCAGCTAAGTTATGACTCGAAAATCCTAACTAGGGGATTGTTGGGATAAAAGTAGAGTCATTAGAACAGTTATGGCTATGATATGCCTCACATGACATCGGTATATAGTGCTGAACGGGTGGAAGACGGGAGCGCAGTCTCTCGTAATGTCCACCTCGCATTGTACCGGTGTTGATGTTGAATGGGCGTATTTAAGTTGCACCTAAGTTATGACTCGAAAATCCTAACTAGGGGATTGTTGGGATAAAAGTAGAGTCATTAGAACTGTTATGGCTATGATATGCCTCACATGACATCGGTATATAGTGCTGAACGGGTGGAAGACGGGAGCGCAGTCTCTCGTAATGTCCACCTCGCATTGTATCGGTGTTGATGTTGAATGGGCGTATTTAAGTTGCAGCTAAGTTATGACTCGAAAATCCTAAGTAGGGGATTGTTGGGATAAAAGTAGAGTCATTAGAACAGTTATGGCTATGATATGCCTCACATGACATCGGTATATAGTGCTGAACGGGTGGAAGACGGGAGCGCAGTCTCTCGTAATGTCCACCTCGCATTGTATCGGTGTTGATGTTGAATGGGCGTATTTAAGTTGCAGCTAAGTTATGACTCGAAAAGCCTAACTAGGGGATTGTTGGGATAAAAGTAGAGTCATTAGAACAGTTATGGCTATGATATGCCTCACATGACATCGGTATATATTGCTGAACGGGTGAAAGACGGGAGAGCAGTCTCTCGTAATGTCCACCTCGCATTGTACCGGTGTTGATGTTGAATGGGCGTATTTAAGTTGCAGCTAAGTTATGACTCGAAAATCCTAACTAGGGGATTGTTGGGATAAAAGTAGAGTCATTAGAACTGTTATGGCTATGATATGCCTCACATGACATCGGTATATAGTGCTGAACGGGTGGAAGACGGGAGCGCAGTCTCTCGTAATGTCCACCTCGCATTGTATCGGTGTTGATGTTGAATGGGCGTATTTAAGTTGCAGCTAAGTTATGACTCGAAAATCCTAACTAGGGGATTGTTGGGATAAAAGTAGAGTCATTAGAACAGTTATGGCTATGATATTCCTCACATGACATCGGTATATAGTGCTGAACGGGTGGAAGACGGGAGCGCAGTCTCTCGTAATGTCCACCTCGCATTGTATCGGTGTTGATGTTGAATGGGCGTATTTAAGTTGCAGCTAAGTTATGACTCGAAAATCCTAACTAGGGGATTGTTGGGATAAAAGTAGAGTCATTAGAACAGTTATGGCTATGATATGCCTCACATGACATCGGTATATAGTGCTGAACGGGTGGAAGACGGGAGCGCAGTCTCTCGTAATGTCCACCTCGCATTGTACCGGTGTTGATGTTGAATAGGCGTATTTAAGTTGCACCTAAGTTATGACTCGAAAATCCTAACTAGGGGATTGTTGGGATAAAAGTAGAGTCATTAGAACTGTTATGGCTATGATATGCCTCACATGACATCGGTATATAGTGCTGAACGGGTGGAAGACGGGAGCGCAGTCTCTCGTAATGTCCACCTCGCATTGTATCGGTGTTGATGTTGAATGGGCGTATTTAAGTTGCAGCTAAGTTATGACTCGAAAATCCTAACTAGGGGATTGTTGGGATAAAAGTAGAGTCATTAGAACAGTTATGGCTATGATATGCCTCACATGACATCGGTATATAGTGCTGAACGGGTGGAAGACGGGAGCGCAGTCTCTCGTAATGTCCACCTCGCATTGTATCGGTGTTGATGTTGAATGGGCGTATTTAAGTTGCAGCTAAGTTATGACTCGAAAATCCTAAATAGGGGATTGTTGGGATAAAAGTAGAGTCATTAGAACAGTTATGGCTATTATATGCCCCACATGACATCGGTATATAGTGCTGAACGGGTGGAAGACGGGAGCGCAGTCTCTCGTAATGTCCACCTCGCATTGTATCGGTGTTGATGTTGAATGGGCGTATTTAAGTTGCAGCTAAGTTATGACTCGAAAATCCTAACTAGGGGATTGTTGGGATAAAAGTAGAGTCATTAGAACAGTTATGGCTATGATATGCCTCACATGACATCGGTATATAGTGCTGAACGGGTGAAAGACGGGAGAGCAGTCTCTCGTAATGTCCACCTCGCATTGTACCGGTGTTGATGTTGAATGGGCGTATTTAAGTTGCAGCTAAGTTATGACTCGAAAATCCTAACTAGGGGATTGTTGGGATAAAAGTAGAGTCATTAGAACTGTTATGGCTATGATATGCCTCACATGACATCGGTATATAGTGCTGAACGGGTGGAAGACGGGAGCGCAGTCTCTCGTAATGTCCACCTCGCATTGTATCGGTGTTGATGTTGAATGGGCGTATTTAAGTTGCAGCTAAGTTATGACTCGAAAATCCTAACTAGGGGATTGTTGGGATAAAAGTAGAGTCATTAGAACAGTTATGGCTATGATATTCCTCACATGACATCGGTATATAGTGCTGAACGGGTGGAAGACGGGAGCGCAGTCTCTCGTAATGTCCACCTCGCATTGTATCGGTGTTGATGTTGAATGGGCGTATTTAAGTTGCAGCTAAGTTATGACTCGAAAATCCTAACTAGGGGATTGTTGGGATAAAAGTAGAGTCATTAGAACAGTTATAACTATGATATGCCTCACATGACATCGGTATATAGTGCTGAACGGGTGGAAGACGGGAGCGCAGTCTCTCGTAATGTCCACCTCGTATTGTACCGGTGTTGATGTTGAATGGGCGTATTTAAGTTGCACCTAAGTTATGACTCGAAAATCCTAACTAGGGGATTGTTGGGATAAAAGTAGAGTCATTAGAACTGTTATGGCTATGATATGCCTCACATGACATCGGTATATAGTGCTGAACGGGTGGAAGACGGGAGCGCAGTCTCTCGTAATGTCCACCTCGCATTGTATCGGTGTTGATGTTGAATGGGCGTATTTAAGTTGCAGCTAAGTTATGACTCGAAAATCCTAACTAGGGGATTGTTGGGATAAAAGTAGAGTCATTAGAACAGTTATGGCTATGATATGCCTCACATGACATCGGTATATAGTGCTGAACGGGTGGAAGACTGGAGCGCAGTCTCTCGTAATGTCCACCTCGCTTTGTATCGGTGTTGATGTTGAATGGGCGAATTTAAGTTGCAGCTAAGTTATGACTCGAAAATCCTAACTAGGGGATTGTTGGGATAAAAGTAGAGTCATTAGAACTGTTATGGCTATGATATGTCTCACATGACATCGGTATATAGTGCTGAACGGGTGGAAGACGGGAGCGCAGTCTCTCGTAATGTCCACCTCGCATTGTATCGGTGTTGATGTTGAATGGGCGTATTTAAGTTGCAGCTAAGTTATGACTCGAAAATCCTAAGTAGGGGATTGTTGGGATAAAAGTAGAGTCATTAGAACAGTTATGGCTATGATATGCCTCACATGACATCGGTATATAGTGCTGAACGGGTGGAAGACGGGAGCGCAGTCTCTCGTAATGTCCACCTCGCATTGTATCGGTGTTGATGTTGAATGGGCGTATTTAAGTTGCAGCTAAGTTATGACTCGAAAAGCCTAACTAGGGGATTGTTGGGATAAAAGTAGAGTCATTAGAACAGTTATGGCTATGATATGCCTCACATGACATCGGTATATAGTGCTGAACGGGTGAAAGACGGGAGAGCACTCTCTCGTAATGTCCACCTCGCATTGTACCGGTGTTGATGTTGAATGGGCGTATTTAAGTTGCAGCTAAGTTATGACTCGAAAATCCTAACTAGGGGATTGTTGGGATAAAAGTAGAGTCATTAGAACTGTTATGGCTATGATATGCCTCACATGACATCGGTATATAGTGCTGAACGGGTGGAAGACGGGAGCGCAGTCTCTCGTAATGTCCACCTCGCATTGTATCGGTGTTGATGTTGAATGGGCGTATTTAAGTTGCAGCTAAGTTATGACTCGAAAATCCTAACTAGGGGATTGTTGGGATAAAAGTAGAGTCATTAGAACAGTTATGGCTATGATATGCCTCACATGACATCGGTATATAGTGCTGAACGGGTGGAAGACGGGAGCGCAGTCTCTCGTAATGTCCACCTCGCATTGTATCGGTGTTGATGTTGAATGGGCGTATTTAAGTTGCAGCTAAGTTATGACTCGAAAATCCTAACTAGGGGATTGTTGGGATAAAAGTAGAGTCATTAGAACAGTTATGGCTATGATATGCCTCACATGACATCGGTATATAGTGCTGAACGGGTGGAAGACTGGAGAGCAGTCTCTCGTAATGTCCACCTCGCATTGTATCGGTGTTGATGTTGAATGGGCGTATTTAAGTTGCAGCTAAGTTATGACTCGAAAATCCTAACTAGGGGATTGTTGGGATAAAAGTAGAGTTATTAGAACAGTTATGGCTATGATATTCCTCACATGACATCGGTATATAGTGCTGAACGGGTGGAAGACGGGAGCGCAGTCTCTCGTAATGTCCACCTCGCATTGTATCGGTGTTGATGTTGAATGGGCGTATTTAAGTTGCAGCTAAGTTATGACTCGAAAATCCTAACTAGGGGATTGTTGGGATAAAAGTAGAGTCATTAGAACAGTTATGGCTATGATATGCTTCACATGACATCGGTATATAGTGCTGAACGGGTGGAAGACGGGAGCGCAGTCTCTCGTAATGTCCACCTCGCATTGTACCGGTGTTGATGTTGAATGGGCGTATTTAAGTTGCACCTAAGTTATGACTCGAAAATCCTAACTAGGGGATTGTTGGGATAAAAGTAGAGTCATTAGAACTGTTATGGCTATGATATGCCTCACATGACATCGGTATATAGTGCTGAACGGGTGGAAGACGGGAGCGCAGTCTCTCGTAATGTCCACCTCGCATTGTATCGGTGTTGATGTTGAATGGGCGTATTTAAGTTGCAGCTAAGTTATGACTCGAAAATCCTAACTAGGGGATTGTTGGGATAAAAGTAGAGTCATTAGAACAGTTATGGCTATGATATGCCTCACATGACATCGGTATATAGTGCTGAACGGGTGGAAGACGGGAGCGCAGTCTCTCGTAATGTCCACCTCGTATTGTACCGGTGTTGATGTTGAATGGGCGTATTTAAGTTGCACCTAAGTTATGACTCGAAAATCCTAACTAGGGGATTGTTGGGATAAAAGTAGAGTCATTAGAACTGTTATGGCTATGATATGCCTCACATGACATCGGTATATAGTGCTGAACGGGTGGAAGACGGGAGCGCAGTCTCTCGTAATGTCCACCTCGCATTGTATCGGTGTTGATGTTGAATGGGCGTATTTAAGTTGCAGCTAAGTTATGACTCGAAAATCCTAACTAGGGGATTGTTGGGATAAAAGTAGAGTCATTAGAACAGTTATGGCTATGATATGCCTCACATGACATCGGTATATAGTGCTGAACGGGTGGAAGACTGGAGCGCAGTCTCTCGTAATGTCCACCTCGCTTTGTATCGGTGTTGATGTTGAATGGGCGTATTTAAGTTGCAGCTAAGTTATGACTCGAAAATCCTAACTAGGGGATTGTTGGGATAAAAGTAGAGTCATTAGAACTGTTATGGCTATGATATGTCTCACATGACATCGGTATATAGTGCTGAACGGGTGGAAGACGGGAGCGCAGTCTCTCGTAATGTCCACCTCGCATTGTATCGGTGTTGATGTTGAATGGGCGTATTTAAGTTGCAGCTAAGTTATGACTCGAAAATCCTAAGTAGGGGATTGTTGGGATAAAAGTAGAGTCATTAGAACAGTTATGGCTATGATATGCCTCACATGACATCGGTATATAGTGCTGAACGGGTGGAAGACGGGAGCGCAGTCTCTCGTAATGTCCACCTCGCATTGTATCGGTGTTGATGTTGAATGGGCGTATTTAAGTTGCAGCTAAGTTATGACTCGAAAAGCCTAACTAGGGGATTGTTGGGATAAAAGTAGAGTCATTAGAACAGTTATGGCTATGATATGCCTCACATGACATCGGTATATAGTGCTGAACGTGTGAAAGACGGGAGAGCAGTCTCTCGTAATGTCCACCTCGCATTGTACCGGTGTTGATGTTGAATGGGCGTATTTAAGTTGCAGCTAAGTTATGACTCGAAAATCCTAACTAGGGGATTGTTGGGATAAAAGTAGAGTCATTAGAACTGTTATGGCTATGATATGTCTCACATGACATCGGTATATAGTGCTGAACGGGTGGAAGACGGGAGCGCAGTCTCTCGTAATGTCCACCTCGCATTGTATCGGTGTTGATGTTGAATGGGCGTATTTAAGTTGCAGCTAAGTTATGACTCGAAAATCCTAACTAGGGGATTGTTGGGATAAAAGTAGAGTCATTAGAACAGTTATGGCTATGATATGCCTCACATGACATCGGTATATAGTGCTGAACGGGTGGAAGACGGGAGCGCAGTCTCTCGTAATGTCCACCTCGCATTGTATCGGTGTTGATGTTGAATGGGCGTATTTAAGTTGCAGCTAAGTTATGACTCGAAAATCCTAACTAGGGGATTGTTGGGATAAAAGTAGAGTCATTAGAACAGTTATGGCTATGATATGCCTCACATGACATCGGTATATAGTGCTGAACGGGTGGAAGACTGGAGAGCAGTCTCTCGTAATGTCCACCTCGCATTGTATCGGTGTTGATGTTGAATGGGCGTATTTAAGTTGCAGCTAAGTTATGACTCGAAAATCCTAACTAGGGGATTGTTGGGATAAAAGTAGAGTTATTAGAACAGTTATGGCTATGATATTCCTCACATGACATCGGTATATAGTGCTGAACGGGTGGAAGACGGGAGCGCAGTCTCTCGTAATGTCCACCTCGCATTGTATCGGTGTTGATGTTGAATGGGCGTATTTAAGTTGCAGCTAAGTTATGACTCGAAAATCCTAACTAGGGGATTGTTGGGATAAAAGTAGAGTCATTAGAACAGTTATGGCTATGATATGCTTCACATGACATCGGTATATAGTGCTGAACGGGTGGAAGACGGGAGCGCAGTCTCTCGTAATGTCCACCTCGCATTGTACCGGTGTTGATGTTGAATGGGCGTATTTAAGTTGCACCTAAGTTATGACTCGAAAATCCTAACTAGGGGATTGTTGGGATAAAAGTAGAGTCATTAGAACTGTTATGGCTATGATATGCCTCACATGACATCGGTATATAGTGCTGAACGGGTGGAAGACGGGAGCGCAGTCTCTCGTAATGTCCACCTCGCATTGTATCGGTGTTGATGTTGAATGGGCGTATTTAAGTTGCAGCTAAGTTATGACTCGAAAATCCTAACTAGGGGATTGTTGGGATAAAAGTAGAGTCATTAGAACAGTTATGGCTATGATATGCCTCACATGACATCGGTATATAGTGCTGAACGGGTGGAAGACGGGAGCGCAGTCTCTCGTAATGTCCACCTCGTATTGTACCGGTGTTGATGTTGAATGGGCGTATTTAAGTTGCACCTAAGTTATGACTCGAAAATCCTAACTAGGGGATTGTTGGGATAAAAGTAGAGTCATTAGAACTGTTATGGCTATGATATGCCTCACATGACATCGGTATATAGTGCTGAACGGGTGGAAGACGGGAGCGCAGTCTCTCGTAATGTCCACCTCGCATTGTATCGGTGTTGATGTTGAATGGGCGTATTTAAGTTGCAGCTAAGTTATGACTCGAAAATCCTAACTAGGGGATTGTTGGGATAAAAGTAGAGTCATTAGAACAGTTATGGCTATGATATGCCTCACATGACATCGGTATATAGTGCTGAACGGGTGGAAGACGGGAGCGCAGTCTCTCGTAATGTCCACCTCGTATTGTACCGGTGTTGATGTTGAATGGGCGTATTTAAGTTGCACCTAAGTTATGACTCGAAAATCCTAACTAGGGGATTGTTGGGATAAAAGTAGAGTCATTAGAACTGTTATGGCTATGATATGCCTCACATGACATCGGTATATAGTGCTGAACGGGTGGAAGACGGGAGCGCAGTCTCTCGTAATGTCCACCTCGCATTGTATCGGTGTTGATGTTGAATGGGCGTATTTAAGTTGCAGCTAAGTTATGACTCGAAAATCCTAACTAGGGGATTGTTGGGATAAAAGTAGAGTCATTAGAACAGTTATGGCTATGATATGCCTCACATGACATCGGTATATAGTGCTGAACGGGTGGAAGACTGGAGCGCAGTCTCTCGTAATGTCCACCTCGCTTTGTATCGGTGTTGATGTTGAATGGGCGTATTTAAGTTGCAGCTAAGTTATGACTCGAAAATCCTAACTAGGGGATTGTTGGGATAAAAGTAGAGTCATTAGAACTGTTATGGCTATGATATGTCTCACATGACATCGGTATATAGTGCTGAACGGGTGGAAGACGGGAGCGCAGTCTCTCGTAATGTCCACCTCGCATTGTATCGGTGTTGATGTTGAATGGGCGTATTTAAGTTGCAGCTAAGTTATGACTCGAAAATCCTAAGTAGGGGATTGTTGGGATAAAAGTAGAGTCATTAGAACAGTTATGGCTATGATATGCCTCACATGACATCGGTATATAGTGCTGAACGGGTGGAAGACGGGAGCGCAGTCTCTCGTAATGTCCACCTCGCATTGTATCGGTGTTGATGTTGAATGGGCGTATTTAAGTTGCAGCTAAGTTATGACTCGAAAAGCCTAACTAGGGGATTGTTGGGATAAAAGTAGAGTCATTAGAACAGTTATGGCTATGATATGCCTCACATGACATCGGTATATAGTGCTGAACGGGTGAAAGACGGGAGAGCAGTCTCTCGTAATGTCCACCTCGCATTGTACCGGTGTTGATGTTGAATGGGCGTATTTAAGTTGCAGCTAAGTTATGACTCGAAAATCCTAACTAGGGGATTGTTGGGATAAAAGTAGAGTCATTAGAACTGTTATGGCTATGATATGCCTCACATGACATCGGTATATAGTGCTGAACGGGTGGAGGACGGGAGCGCAGTCTCTCGTAATGTCCACCTCGCATTGTATCGGTGTTGATGTTGAATGGGCGTATTTAAGTTGCAGCTAAGTTATGACTCGAAAATCCTAACTAGGGGATTGTTGGGATAAAAGTAGAGTCATTAGAACAGTTATGGCTATGATATGCCTCACATGACATCGGTATATAGTGCTGAACGGGTGGAAGACGGGAGCGCAGTCTCTCGTAATGTCCACCTCGCATTGTATCGTTGTTGATGTTGAATGGGCGTATTTAAGTTGCAGCTAAGTTATGACTCGAAAATCCTAACTAGGGGATTGTTGGGATAAAAGTAGAGTCATTAGAACAGTTATGGCTATGATATGCCTCACATGACATCGGTATATAGTGCTGAACGGGTGGAAGACTGGAGAGCAGTCTCTCGTAATGTCCACCTCGCATTGTATCGGTGTTGATGTTGAATGGGCGTATTTAAGTTGCAGCTAAGTTATGACTCGAAAATCCTAACTAGGGGATTGTTGGGATAAAAGTAGAGTTATTAGAACAGTTATGGCTATGATATTCCTCACATGACATCGGTATATAGTGCTGAACGGGTGGAAGACGGGAGCGCAGTCTCTCGTAATGTCCACCTCGCATTGTATCGGTGTTGATGTTGAATGGGCGTATTTAAGTTGCAGCTAAGTTATGACTCGAAAATCCTAACTAGGGGATTGTTGGGATAAAAGTAGAGTCATTAGAACAGTTATGGCTATGATATGCCTCACATGACATCGGTATATAGTGCTGAACGGGTGGAAGACGGGAGCGCAGTCTCTCATAATGTCCACCTCGCATTGTACCGGTGTTGATGTTGAATGGGCGTATTTAAGTTGCACCTAAGTTATGACTCGAAAATCCTAACTAGGGGATTGTTGGGATAAAAGTAGAGTCATTAGAACTGTTATGGCTATGATATGCCTCACATGACATCGGTATATAGTGCTGAACGGGTGGAAGACGGGAGCGCAGTCTCTCGTAATGTCCACCTCGCATTGTATCGGTGTTGATGTTGAATGGGCGTATTTAAGTTGCAGCTAAGTTATGACTCGAAAATCCTAAGTAGGGGATTGTTGGGATAAAAGTAGAGTCATTAGAACAGTTATGGCTATGATATGCCTCACATGACATCGGTATATAGTGCTGAACGGGTGGAAGACGGGAGCGCAGTCTCTCGTAATGTCCACCTCGCATTGTATCGGTGTTGATGTTGAATGGGCGTATTTAAGTTGCAGCTAAGTTATGACTCGAAAAGCCTAACTAGGGGATTGTTGGGATAAAAGTAGAGTCATTAGAACAGTTATGGCTATGATATGCCTCACATGACATCGGTATATAGTGCTGAACGGGTGAAAGACGGGAGAGCAGTCTCTCGTAATGTCCACCTCGCATTGTACCGGTGTTGATGTTGAATGGGCGTATTTAAGTTGCAGCTAAGTTATGACTCGAAAATCCTAACTAGGGGATTGTTGGGATAAAAGTAGAGTCATTAGAACTGTTATGGCTATGATATGCCTCACATGACATCGGTATATAGTGCTGAACGGGTGGAAGACGGGAGCGCAGTCTCTCGTAATGTCCACGTCGCATTGTATCGGTGTTGATGTTGAATGGGCGTATTTAAGTTGCAGCTAAGTTATGACTCGAAAATCCTAACTAGGGGATTGTTGGGATAAAAGTAGAGTCATTAGAACAGTTATGGCTATGATATTCCTCACATGACATCGGTATATAGTGCTGAACGGGTGGAAGACGGGAGCGCAGTCTCTCGTAATGTCCACCTCGCATTGTATCGGTGTTGATGTTGAATGGGCGTATTTAAGTTGCAGCTAAGTTATGACTCGAAAATCCTAACTAGGGGATTGTTGGGATAAAAGTAGAGTCATTAGAACAGTTATGGCTATGATATGCCTCACATGACATCGGTATATAGTGCTGAACGGGTGGAAGACGGGAGCGCAGTCTCTCGTAATGTCCACCTCGCATTGTACCGGTGTTGATGTTGAATAGGCGTATTTAAGTTGCACCTAAGTTATGACTCGAAAATCCTAACTAGGGGATTGTTGGGATAAAAGTAGAGTCATTAGAACTGTTATGGCTATGATATGCCTCACATGACATCGGTATATAGTGCTGAACGGGTGGAAGACGGGAGCGCAGTCTCTCGTAATGTCCACCTCGCATTGTATCGGTGTTGATGTTGAATGGGCGTATTTAAGTTGCAGCTAAGTTATGACTCGAAAATCCTAACTAGGGGATTGTTGGGATAAAAGTAGAGTCATTAGAACAGTTATGGCTATGATATGCCTCACATGACATCGGTATATAGTGCTGAACGGGTGGAAGACGGGAGCGCAGTCTCTCGTAATGTCCACCTCGCATTGTACCGGTGTTGATGTTGAATGGGCGTATTTAAGTTGCACCTAAGTTATGACTCGAAAATCCTAACTAGGGGATTGTTGGGATAAAAGTAGAGTCATTAGAACTGTTATGGCTATGATATGCCTCACATGACATCGGTATATAGTGCTGAACGGGTGGAAGACGGGAGCGCAGTCTCTCGTAATGTCCACCTCGCATTGTATCGGTGTTGATGTTGAATGGGCGTATTTAAGTTGCAGCTAAGTTATGACTCGAAAATCCTAAGTAGGGGATTGTTGGGATAAAAGTAGAGTCATTAGAACAGTTATGGCTATGATATGCCTCACATGACATCGGTATATAGTGCTGAACGGGTGGAAGACGGGAGCGCAGTCTCTCGTAATGTCCACCTCGCATTGTATCGGTGTTGATGTTGAATGGGCGTATTTAAGTTGCAGCTAAGTTATGACTCGAAAAGCCTAACTAGGGGATTGTTGGGATAAAAGTAGAGTCATTAGAACAGTTATGGCTATGATATGCCTCACATGACATCGGTATATAGTGCTGAACGGGTGAAAGACGGGAGAGCAGTCTCTCGTAATGTCAACCTCGCATTGTACCGGTGTTGATGTTGAATGGGCGTATTTAAGTTGCAGCTAAGTTATGACTCGAAAATCCTAACTAGGGGATTGTTGGGATAAAAGTAGAGTCATTAGAACTGTTATGGCTATGATATGCCTCACATGACATCGGTATATAGTGCTGAACGGGTGGAAGACGGGAGCGCAGTCTCTCGTAATGTCCACCTCGCATTGTATCGGTGTTGATGTTGAATGGGCGTATTTAAGTTGCAGCTAAGTTATGACTCGAAAATCCTAACTAGGGGATTGTTGGGATAAAAGTAGAGTCATTAGAACAGTTATGGCTATGATATTCCTCACATGACATCGGTATATAGTGCTGAACGGGTGGAAGACGGGAGCGCAGTCTCTCGTAATGTCCACCTCGCATTGTATCGGTGTTGATGTTGAATGGGCGTATTTAAGTTGCAGCTAAGTTATGACTCGAAAATCCTAACTAGGGGATTGTTGGGATAAAAGTAGAGTCATTAGAACAGTTATGGCTATGATATGCCTCACATGACATCGGTATATAGTGCTGAACGGGTGGAAGACGGGAGCGCAGTCTCTCGTAATGTCCACCTCGCATTGTACCGGTGTTGATGTTGAATGGGCGTATTTAAGTTGCATCTAAGTTATGACTCGAAAATCCTAACTAGGGGATTGTTGGGATAAAAGTAGAGTCATTAGAACTGTTATGGCTATGATATGCCTCACATGACATCGGTATATAGTGCTGAACGGGTGGAAGACGGGAGCGCAGTCTCTCGTAATGTCCACCTCGCATTGTATCGGTGTTGATGTTGAATGGGCGTATTTAAGTTGCAGCTAAGTTATGACTCGAAAATCCTAAGTAGGGGATTGTTGGGATAAAAGTAGAGTCATTAGAACAGTTATGGCTATGATATGCCTCACATGACATCGGTATATAGTGCTGAACGGGTGGAAGACGGGAGCGCAGTCTCTCGTAATGTCCACCTCGCATTGTATCGGTGTTGATGTTGAATGGGCGTATTTAAGTTGCAGCTAAGTTATGACTCTAAAAGCCTAACTAGGGGATTGTTGGGATAAAAGTAGAGTCATTAGAACAGTTATGGCTATGATATGCCTCACATGACATCGGTATATAGTGCTGAACGGGTGAAAGACGGGAGAGCAGTCTCTCGTAATGTCCACCTCGCATTGTACCGGTGTTGATGTTGAATGGGCGTATTTAAGTTGCAGCTAAGTTATGACTCGAAAATCCTAAGTAGGGGATTGTTGGGATAAAAGTAGAGTCATTAGAACAGTTATGGCTATGATATGCCTCACATGACATCGGTATATAGTGCTGAACGGGTGGAAGACGGGAGCGCAGTCTCTCGTAATGTCCACCTCGCATTGTATCGGTGTTGATGTTGAATGGGCGTATTTAAGTTGCAGCTAAGTTATGACTCGAAAATCCTAACTAGGGGATTGTTGGGATAAAAGTAGAGTCATTAGAACAGTTATGGCTATGATATGCCTCACATGACATCGGTATATAGTGCTGAACGGGTGGAAGACGGGAGCGCAGTCTCTCGTAATGTCCACCTCGCATTGTACCGGTGTTGATGTTGAATAGGCGTATTTAAGTTGCACCTAAGTTATGACTCGAAAATCCTAACTAGGGGATTGTTGGGATAAAAGTAGAGTCATTAGAACTGTTATGGCTATGATATGCCTCACATGACATCGGTATATAGTGCTGAACGGGTGGAAGACGGGAGCGCAGTCTCTCGTAATGTCCACCTCGCATTGTATCGGTGTTGATGTTGAATGGGCGTATTTAAGTTGCAGCTAAGTTATGACTCGAAAATCCTAACTAGGGGATTGTTGGGATAAAAGTAGAGTCATTAGAACAGTTATGGCTATGATATGCCTCACATGACATCGGTATATAGTGCTGAACGGGTGGAAGACGGGAGCGCAGTCTCTCGTAATGTCCACCTCGCATTGTACCGGTGTTGATGTTGAATGGGCGTATTTAAGTTGCACCTAAGTTATGACTCGAAAATCCTAACTAGGGGATTGTTGGGATAAAAGTAGAGTCATTAGAACTGTTATGGCTATGATATGCCTCACATGACATCGGTATATAGTGCTGAACGGGTGGAAGACGGGAGCGCAGTCTCTCGTAATGTCCACCTCGCATTGTATCGGTGTTGATGTTGAATGGGCGTATTTAAGTTGCAGCTAAGTTATGACTCGAAAATCCTAAGTAGGGGATTGTTGGGATAAAAGTAGAGTCATTAGAACAGTTATGGCTATGATATGCCTCACATGACATCGGTATATAGTGCTGAACGGGTGGAAGACGGGAGCGCAGTCTCTCGTAATGTCCACCTCGCATTGTATCGGTGTTGATGTTGAATGGGCGTATTTAAGTTGCAGCTAAGTTATGACTCGAAAAGCCTAACTAGGGGATTTTTGGGATAAAAGTAGAGTCATTAGAACAGTTATGGCTATGATATGCCTCACATGACATCGGTATATAGTGCTGAACGGGTGAAAGACGGGAGAGCAGTCTCTCGTAATGTCAACCTCGCATTGTACCGGTGTTGATGTTGAATGGGCGTATTTAAGTTGCAGCTAAGTTATGACTCGAAAATCCTAACTAGGGGATTGTTGGGATAAAAGTAGAGTCATTAGAACTGTTATGGCTATGATATGCCTCACATGACATCGGTATATAGTGCTGAACGGGTGGAAGACGGGAGCGCAGTCTCTCGTAATGTCCACCTCGCATTGTATCGGTGTTGATGTTGAATGGGCGTATTTAAGTTGCAGCTAAGTTATGACTCGAAAATCCTAACTAGGGGATTGTTGGGATAAAAGTAGAGTCATTAGAACAGTTATGGCTATGATATTCCTCACATGACATCGGTATATAGTGCTGAACGGGTGGAAGACGGGAGCGCAGTCTCTCGTAATATCCACCTCGCATTGTATCGGTGTTGATGTTGAATGGGCGTATTTAAGTTGCAGCTAAGTTATGACTCGAAAATCCTAACTAGGGGATTGTTGGGATAAAAGTAGAGTCATTAGAACAGTTATGGCTATGATATGCCTCACATGACATCGGTATATAGTGCTGAACGGGTGGAAGACGGGAGCGCAGTCTCTCGTAATGTCCACCTCGCATTGTACCGGTGTTGATGTTGAATGGGCGTATTTAAGTTGCACCTAAGTTATGACTCGAAAATCCTAACTAGGGGATTGTTGGGATAAAAGTAGAGTCATTAGAACTGTTATGGCTATGATATGCCTCACATGACATCGGTATATAGTGCTGAACGGGTGGAAGACGGGAGCGCAGTCTCTCGTAATGTCCACCTCGCATTGTATCGGTGTTGATGTTGAATGGGCGTATTTAAGTTGCAGCTAAGTTATGACTCGAAAATCCTAACTAGGGGATTGTTGGGATAAAAGTAGAGTCATTAGAACAGTTATGGCTATGATATGCCTCACATGACATCGGTATATAGTGCTGAACGGGTGGAAGACTGGAACGCAGTCTCTCGTAATGTCCACCTCGCATTGTATCGGTGTTGATGTTGAATGGGCGTATTTAAGTTGCAGCTAAGTTATGACTCGAAAATCCTAACTAGGGGATTGTTGGGATAAAAGTAGAGTCATTAGAACTGTTATGGCTATGATATGCCTCACATGACATCGGTATATAGTGCTGAACGGGTGGAAGACGGGAGCGCAGTCTCTCGTAATGTCCACCTCGCATTGTATCGGTGTTGATGTTGAATGGGCGTATTTAAGTTGCAGCTAAGTTATGACTCGAAAATCCTAAGTAGGGGATTGTTGGGATAAAAGTAGAGTCATTAGAACAGTTATGGCTATGATATGCCTCACATGACATCGGTATATAGTGCTGAACGGGTGGAAGACGGGAGCGCAGTCTCTCGTAATGTCCACCTCGCATTGTACCGGTGTTGATGTTGAATTGGCGTATTTAAGTTGCAGCTAAGTTATGACTCGAAAATCCTAACTAGGGGATTGTTGGGATAAAAGTAGAGTCATTAGAACAGTTATGGCTATGATATGCCTCACATGACATCGGTATATAGTGCTGAACGGGTGGAAGACGGGAGCGCAGTCTCTCGTAATGTCCACCTCGCATTGTATCGGTGTTGATGTTGAATGGGCGTATTTATGTTGCAGCTAAGTTATGACTCGAAAATCCTAACTAGGGGATTGTTGGGATAAAAGTAGAGTCATTAGAACAGTTATGGCTATGATATGCCTCACATGACATCGGTATATAATGCTGAACGGGTGGAAGACTGGAGAGCATTCTCTCGTAATGTCCACCTCGCATTGTACCGGTGTTGATGTTGAATGGGCGTATTTAAGTTGCAGCTAAGTTATGACTCGAAAATCCTAACTAGGGGATTGTTGGGATAAAAGTAGAGTCATTAGAACAGTTATGGCTATGATATGCCTCACATGACATCGGTATATAGTGCTGAACGGGTGGAAGACGGAAGCGCAGTCTCTCGTAATGTCCACCTCGCATTGTATCGGTGTTGATGTTGAATGGGCGTATTTAAGTTGCAGCTAAGTTATGACTCGAAAATCCTAACTAGGGGATTGTTGGGATAAAAGTAGAGTCATTAGAACAGTTATGGCTATGATATGCCTCACATGACATCGGTATATAGTGCTGAACGGGTGGAAGACGGGAGCGCAGTCTCTCGTAATGTCCACCTCGCATTGTATCGGTGTTGATGTTGAATGGGCGTATTTAAGTTGCAGCTAAGTTATGACTCGAAAATCCTAACTAGGGGATTGTTGGGATAAAAGTAGAGTCATTAGAACAGTTATGGCTATGATATGCCTCACATGACATCGGTATATAATGCTGAACGGGTGGAAGACTGGAGAGCAGTCTCTCGTAATGTCCACCTCGCATTGTACCGGTGTTGATGTTGAATGGGCGTATTTAAGTTGCAGCTAAGTTATGACTCGAAAATCCTAACTAGGGGATTGTTGGGATAAAAGTAGAGTCATTAGAACAGTTATGGCTATGATATGCCTCACATGACATCGGTATATAGTGCTGAACGGGTGGAAGACGGGAGCGCAGTCTCTCGTAATGTCCACCTCGCATTGTATCGGTGTTGATGTTGAATGGGCGTATTTATGTTGCAGCTAAGTTATGACTCGAAAATCCTAACTAGGGGATTGTTGGGATAAAAGTAGAGTCATTAGAACAGTTATGGCTATGATATGCCTCACATGACATCGGTATATAATGCTGAACGGGTGGAAGACTGGAGAGCAGTCTCTCGTAATGTCCACCTCGCATTGTACCGGTGTTGATGTTGAATGGGCGTATTTAAGTTGCAGCTAAGTTATGACTCGAAAATCCTAACTAGGGGATTGTTGGGATAAAAGTAGAGTCATTAGAACTGTTATGGCTATGATATGCCTCACATGACATCGGTATATAGTGCTGAACGGGTGGAAGACGGGAGCGCAGTCTCTCGTAATGTCCACCTCGCATTGTATCGGTGTTGATGTTGAATGGGCGTATTTAAGTTGCAGCTAAGTTATGACTCGAAAATCCTAACTAGGGGATTGTTGGGATAAAAGTAGAGTCATTAGAACAGTTATGGCTATGATATGCCTCACATGACATCGGTATATAGTGCTGAACGGGTGGAAGACGGGAGCGCAGTCTCTCGTAATGTCCACCTCGCATTGTATCGGTGTTGATGTTGAATGGGCGTATTTAAGTTGCAGCTAAGTTATGACTCGAAAATCCTAACTAGGGGATTGTTAGGATAAAAGTAGAGTCATTAGAACAGTTATGGCTATGATATGCCTCACATGACATCGGTATATAGTGCTGAACGGGTGGAAGACTGGAGAGCAGTCTCTCGTAATGTCCACCTCGCATTGTATCGGTGTTGATGTTGAATGGGCGTATTTAAGTTGCAGCTAAGTTATGATTCGAAAATCCTAACTAGGGGATTGTTGGGATAAAAGTAGAGTTATTAGAACAGTTATGGCTATGATATTCCTCACATGACATCGGTATATAGTGCTGAACGGATGGAAGACGGGAGCGCAGTCTCTCGTAATGTCCACCTCGCATTGTATCGGTGTTGATGTTGAATGGGCGTATTTAAGTTGCAGCTAAGTTATGACTCGAAAATCCTAACTAGGGGATTGTTGGGATAAAAGTAGAGTCATTAGAACAGTTATGGCTATGATATGCCTCACATGACATCGGTATATAGTGCTGAACGGGTGGAAGACGGGAGCGCAGTCTCTCGTAATGTCCACCTCGCATTGTATCGGTGTTGATGTTGAATGGGCGTATTTAAGTTGCAGCTAAGTTATGACTCGAAAATCCTAAGTAGGGGATTGTTGGGATAAAAGTAGAGTCATTAGAACAGTTATGGCTATGATATGCCTCACATGACATCGGTATATAGTGCTGAACGGGTGGAAGACGGGAGCGCAGTCTCTCGTAATGTCCACCTCGCATTGTATCGGTGTTGATGTTGAATGGGCGTATTTAAGTTGCAGCTAAGTTATGACTCGAAAAGCCTAACTAGGGGATTGTTGGGATAAAAGTAGAGTCATTAGAACAGTTATGGCTATGATATGCCTCACATGACATCGGTATATAGTGCTGAACGGGTGAAAGACGGGAGAGCAGTCTCTCGTAATGTCCACCTCGCATTGTACCGGTGTTGATGTTGAATGGGCGTATTTAAGTTGCAGCTAAGTTATGACTCGAAAATCCTAACTAGGGGATTGTTGGGATAAAAGTAGAGTCATTAGAACTGTTATGGCTATGATATGCCTCACATGACATCGGTATATAGTGCTGAACGGGTGGAAGACGGGAGCGCAGTCTCTCGTAATGTCCACCTCGCATTGTATCGGTGTTGATGTTGAATGGGCGTATTTAAGTTGCAGCTAAGTTATGACTCGAAAATCCTAACTAGGGGATTGTTGGGATAAAAGTAGAGTCATTAGAACAGTTATGGCTATGATATTCCTCACATGACATCGGTATATAGTGCTGAACGGGTGGAAGACGGGAGCGCAGTCTCTCGTAATGTCCACCTCGCATTGTATCGGTGTTGATGTTGAATGGGCGTATTTAAGTTGCAGCTAAGTTATGACTCGAAAATCCTAACTAGGGGATTGTTGGGATAAAAGTAGAGTCATTAGAACAGTTATGGCTATGATATGCCTCACATGACATCGGTATATAGTGCTGAACGGGTGGAAGGCGGGAGCGCAGTCTCTCGTAATGTCCACCTCGCATTGTACCGGTGTTGATGTTGAATGGGCGTATTTAAGTTGCACCTAAGTTATGACTCGAAAATCCTAACTAGGGGATTGTTGGGATAAAAGTAGAGTCATTAGAACTGTTATGGCTATGATATGCCTCACATGACATCGGTATATAGTGCTGAACGGGTGGAAGACGGGAACGCAGTCTCTCGTAATCTCCACCTCGCATTGTATCGGTGTTGATGTTGAATGGGCGTATTTAAGTTGCAGCTAAGTTATGACTCGAAAATCCTAACTAGGGGATTGTTGGGATAAAAGTAGAGTCATTAGAACAGTTATGGCTATGATATGCCTCACATGACATCGGTATATAGTGCTGAACGGGTGGAAGACTGGAACGCAGTCTCTCGTAATGTCCACCTCGCATTGTATCGGTGTTGATGTTGAATGGGCGTATTTAAGTTGCAGCTAAGTTATGACTCGAAAATCCTAACTAGGGGATTGTTGGGATAAAAGTAGAGTCATTAGAACTGTTATGGCTATGATATGCCTCACATGACATCGGTATATAGTGCTGAACGGGTGGAAGACGGGAGCGCAGTCTCTCGTAATGTCCACCTCGCATTGTATCGGTGTTGATGTTGAATGGGCGTATTTAAGTTGCAGCTAAGTTATGACTCGAAAATCCTAAGTAGGGGATTGTTGGGATAAAAGTAGAGTCATTAAAACAGTTATGTCTATGATATGCCTCACATGACATCGGTATATAGTGCTGAACGGGTGGAAGACGGGAGCGCAGTCTCTCGTAATGTCCACCTCGCATTGTATCGGTGTTGATGTTGAATGGGCGTATTTAAGTTGCAGCTAAGTTATGACTCGAAAAGCCTAACTAGGGGATTGTTGGGATAAAAGTAGAGTCATTAGAACAGTTATGGCTATGATATGCCTCACATGACATCGGTATATAGTGCTGAACGGGTGAAAGACGGGAGAGCAGTCTCTCGTAATGTCCACCTCGCATTGTACCGGTGTTGATGTTGAATGGGCGTATTTAAGTTGCAGCTACGTTATGACTCGAAAATCCTAACTAGGGGATTGTTGGGATAAAAGTAGAGTCATTAGAACTGTTATGGCTATGATATGCCTCACATGACATCGGTATATAGTGCTGAACGGGTGGAAGACGGGAGCGCAGTCTCTCGTAATGTCCACCTCGCATTGTATCGGTGTTGATGTTGAATGGGCGTATTTAAGTTGCAGCTAAGTTATGACTCGAAAATCCTAACTAGGGGATTGTTGGGATAAAAGTAGAGTCATTAGAACAGTTATGGCTATGATATTCCTCACATGACATCGGTATATAGTGCTGAACGGGTGGAAGACGGGAGCGCAGTCTCTCGTAATGTCCACCTCGCATTGTATCGGTGTTGATGTTGAATGGGCGTATTTAAGTTGCAGCTAAGTTATGACTCGAAAATTCTAACTAGGGGATTGTTGGGATAAAAGTAGAGTCATTAGAACAGTTATGGCTATGATATGCCTCACATGACATCGGTATATAGTGCTGAACGGGTGGAAGACGGGAGCGCAGTCTCTCGTAATGTCCACCTCGCATTGTATCGGTGTTGATGTTGAATGGGCGTATTTAAGTTGCAGCTACGTTATGACTCGAAAATCCTAACTAGGGGATTGTTGGGATAAAAGTAGAGTCATTAGAACAGTTATGGCTATGATATGCCTCACATGACATCGGTATATAGTGCTGAACGGGTGGAAGACGGGAGCGCAGTCTCTCGTAATGTCCACCTCGCATTGTATCGGTGTTGATGTTGAATGGGCGTATTTAAGTTGCAGCTAAGTTATGACTCGAAAATCCTAACTAGGGGATTGTTGGGATAAAAGTAGAGTCATTAGAACAGTTATGGCTATGATATTCCTCACATGACATCGGTATATAGTGCTGAACGGGTGGAAGACGGGAGCGCAGTCTCTCGTAATGTCCACCTCGCATTGTATCGGTGTTGATGTTGAATGGGCGTATTTAAGTTGCAGCTAAGTTATGACTCGAAAATCCTAACTAGGGGATTGTTGGGATAAAAGTAGAGTCATTAGAACAGTTATGGCTATGATATGCCTCACATGACATCGGTATATAGTGCTGAACGGGTGGAAGACTGGAACGCAGTCTCTCGTAATGTCCACCTCGCATTGTATCGGTGTTGATGTTGAATGGGCGTATTTAAGTTGCAGCTAAGTTATGACTCGAAAATCCTAACTAGGGGATTGTTGGGATAAAAGTAGAGTCATTAGAACAGTTATGGCTATGATATTCCTCACATGACATCGGTATATAGTGCTGAACGGGTGGAAGACGGGAGCGCAGTCTCTCGTAATGTCCACCTCGCATTGTATCGGTGTTGATGTTGAATGGGCGTATTTAAGTTGCAGCTAAGTTATGACTCGAAAATCCTAACTAGGGGATTGTTGGGATAAAAGTAGAGTCATTAGAACAGTTATGGCTATGATATGCCTCACATGACATCGGTATATAGTGCTGAACGGGTGGAAGACGGGAGCGCAGTCTCTCGTAATGTCCACCTCGCATTGTACCGGTGTTGATGTTGAATGGGCGTATTTAAGTTGCACCTAAGTTATGACTCGAAAATCCTAACTAGGGGATTGTTGGGATAAAAGTAGAGTCATTAGAACTGTTATGGCTATGATATGCCTCACATGACATCGGTATATAGTGCTGAACGGGTGGAAGACGGGAGCGCAGTCTCTCGTAATGTCCACCTCGCATTGTATCGGTGTTGATGTTGAATGGGCGTATTTAAGTTGCAGCTAAGTTATGACTCGAAAATCCTAACTAGGGGATTGTTGGGATAAAAGTAGAGTCATTAGAACAGTTATGGCTATGATATGCCTCACATGACATCGGTATATAGTGCTGAACGGGTGGAAGACGGGAGCGCAGTCTCTCGTAATGTCCACCTCGCATTGTACCGGTGTTGATGTTGAATGGGCGTATTTAAGTTGCACCTAAGTTATGACTCGAAAATCCTAACTAGGGGATTGTTGGGATAAAAGTAGAGTCATTAGAACTGTTATGGCTATGATATGCCTCACATGACATCGGTATATAGTGCTGAACGGGTGGAAGACGGGAGCGCAGTCTCTCGTAATGTCCACCTCGCATTGTATCGGTGTTGATGTTGAATGGGCGTATTTAAGTTGCAGCTAAGTTATGACTCGAAAATCCTAAGTAGGGGATTGTTGGGATAAAAGTAGAGTCATTAGAACAGTTATGGCTATGATATGCCTCACATGACATCGGTATATAGTGCTGAACGGGTGGAAGACGGGAGCGCAGTCTCTCGTAATGTCCACCTCGCATTGTATCGGTGTTGATGTTGAATGGGCGTATTTAAGTTGCAGCTAAGTTATGACTCGAAAAGCCTAACTAGGGGATTGTTGGGATAAAAGTAGAGTCATTAGAACAGTTATGGCTATGATATGCCTCACATGACATCGGTATATAGTGCTGAACGGGTGAAAGACGGGAGAGCAGTCTCTCGTAATGTCCACCTCGCATTGTACCGGTGTTGATGTTGAATGGGCGTATTTAAGTTGCAGCTAAGTTATGACTCGAAAATCCTAACTAGGGGATTGTTGGGATAAAAGTAGAGTCATTAGAACAGTTATGGCTATGATATTCCTCACATGACATCGGTATATAGTGCTGAACGGGTGGAAGACGGGAGCGCAGTCTCTCGTAATGTCCACCTCGCATTGTATCGGTGTTGATGTTGAATGGGCGTATTTAAGTTGCAGCTAAGTTATGACTCGAAAATCCTAACTAGGGGATTGTTGGGATAAAAGTAGAGTCATTAGAACAGTTATGGCTATGATATGCCTCACATGACATCGGTATATAGTGCTGAACGGGTGGAAGACGGGAGCGCAGTCTCTCGTAATGTCCACCTCGCATTGTACCGGTGTTGATGTTGAATGGGCGTATTTAAGTTGCACCTAAGTTATGACTCGAAAATCCTAACTAGGGGATTGTTGGGATAAAAGTAGAGTCATTAGAACTGTTATGGCTATGATATGCCTCACATGACATCGGTATATAGTGCTGAACGGGTGGAAGACGGGAGCGCAGTCTCTCGTAATGTCCACCTCGCATTGTATCGGTGTTGATGTTGAATGGGCGTATTTAAGTTGCAGCTAAGTTATGACTCGAAAATCCTAAGTAGGGGATTGTTGGGATAAAAGTAGAGTCATTAAAACAGTTATGGCTATGATATGCCTCACATGACATCGGTATATAGTGCTGAACGGGTGGAAGACGGGAGCGCAGTCTCTCGTAATGTCCACCTCGCATTGTATCCGTGTTGATGTTGAATGGGCGTATTTAAGTTGCAGCTAAGTTATGACTCGAAAATCCTAACTAGGGGATTGTTGGGATAAAAGTAGAGTCATTAGAACAGTTATGGCTATGATATGCCTCACATGACATCGGTATATAGTGCTGAACGGGTGGAAGACGGGAGCGCAGTCTCTCGTAATGTCCACCTCGCATTGTATCGGTGTTGATGTTGAATGGGCGTATTTATGTTGCAGCTAAGTTATGACTCGAAAATCCTAACTAGGGGATTGTTGGGATAAAAGTAGAGTCATTAGAACAGTTATGGCTATGATATGCCTCACATGACATCGGTATATAATGCTGAACGGGTGGAAGACTGGAGAGCAGTCTCTCGTAATGTCCACCTCGCATTGTACCGGTGTTGATGTTGAATGGGCGTATTTAAGTTGCAGCTAAGTTATGACTCGAAAATCCTAACTAGGGGATTGTTGGGATAAAAGTAGAGTCATTAGAACAGTTATGGCTATGATATGCCTCACATGACATCGGTATATAGTGCTGAACGGGTGGAAGACGGAAGCGCAGTCTCTCGTAATGTCCACCTCGCATTGTATCGGTGTTGATGTTGAATGGGCGTATTTAAGTTGCAGCTAAGTTATGACTCGAAAATCCTAACTAGGGGATTGTTGGGATAAAAGTAGAGTCATTAGAACAGTTATGGCTATGATATGCCTCACATGACATCGGTATATAGTGCTGAACGGGTGGAAGACGGGAGCGCAGTCTCTCGTAATGTCCACCTCGCATTGTATCGGTGTTGATGTTGAATGGGCGTATTTAAGTTGCAGCTAAGTTATGACTCGAAAATCCTAACTAGGGGATTGTTGGGATAAAAGTAGAGTCATTAGAACAGTTATGGCTATGATATTCCTCACATGACATCGGTATATAGTGCTGAACGGGTGGAAGACGGGAGCGCAGTCTCTCGTAATGTCCACCTCGCATTGTATCGGTGTTGATGTTGAATGGGCGTATTTAAGTTGCAGCTAAGTTATGACTCGAAAATCCTAACTAGGGGATTGTTGGGATAAAAGTAGAGTCATTAGAACAGTTATGGCTATGATATGCCTCACATGACATCGGTATATAGTGCTGAACGGGTGGAAGACGGGAGCGCAGTCTCTCGTAATGTCCACCTCGCATTGTACCGGTGTTGATGTTGAATGGGCGTATTTAAGTTGCACCTAAGTTATGACTCGAAAATCCTAACTAGGGGATTGTTGGGATAAAAGTAGAGTCATTAGAACTGTTATGGCTATGATATGCCTCACATGACATCGGTATATAGTGCTGAACGGGTGGAAGACGGGAGCGCAGTCTCTCGTAATGTCCACCTCGCATTGTATCGGTGTTGATGTTGAATGGGCGTATTTAAGTTGCAGCTAAGTTATGACTCGAAAATCCTAACTAGGGGATTGTTGGGATAAAAGTAGAGTCATTAGAACAGTTATGGCTATGATATGCCTCACATGACATCGGTATATAGTGCTGAACGGGTGGAAGACTGGAACGCAGTCTCTCGTAATGTCCACCTCGCATTGTATCGGTGTTGATGTTGAATGGGCGTATTTAAGTTGCAGCTAAGTTATGACTCGAAAATCCTAACTAGGGGATTGTTGGGATAAAAGTAGAGTCATTAGAACTGTTATGACTATGATATGCCTCACATGACATCGGTATATAGTGCTGAACGGGTGGAAGACGGGAGCGCAGTCTCTCGTAATGTCCACCTCGCATTGTATCGGTGTTGATGTTGAATGGGCGTATTTAAGTTGCAGCTAAGTTATGACTCGAAAATCCTAAGTAGGGGATTGTTGGGATAAAAGTAGAGTCATTAGAACAGTTATGGCTATGATATGCCTCACATGACATCGGTATATAGTGCTGAACGGGTGGAAGACGGGAGCGCAGTCTCTCGTAATGTCCACCTCGCATTGTATCGGTGTTGATGTTGAATTGGCGTATTTAAGTTGCAGCTAAGTTATGACTCGAAAATCCTAACTAGGGGATTGTTGGGATAAAAGTAGAGTCATTAGAACAGTTATGGCTATGATATGCCTCACATGACATCGGTATATAGTGCTGAACGGGTGGAAGACGGGAGCGCAGTCTCTCGTAATGTCCACCTCGCATTGTATCGGTGTTGATGTTGAATGGGCGTATTTATGTTGCAGCTAAGTTATGACTCGAAAATCCTAACTAGGGGATTGTTGGGATAAAAGTAGAGTCATTAGAACAGTTATGGCTATGATATGCCTCACATGACATCGGTATATAATGCTGAACGGGTGGAAGACTGGAGAGCAGTCTCTCGTAATGTCCACCTCGCATTGTACCGGTGTTGATGTTGAATGGGCGTATTTAAGTTGCAGCTAAGTTATGACTCGAAAATCCTAACTAGGGGATTGTTGGGATAAAAGTAGAGTCATTAGAACAGTTATGGCTATGATATGCCTCACATGACATCGGTATATAGTGCTGAACGGGTGGAAGACGGAAGCGCAGTCTCTCGTAATGTCCACCTCGCATTGTATCGGTGTTGATGTTGAATGGGCGTATTTAAGTTGCAGCTAAGTTATGACTCGAAAATCCTAACTAGGGGATTGTTGGGATAAAAGTAGAGTCATTAGAACAGTTATGGCTATGATATGCCTCACATGACATCGGTATATAGTGCTGAACGGGTGGAAGACGGGAGCGCAGTCTCTCGTAATGTCCACCTCGCATTGTATCGGTGTTGATGTTGAATGGGCGTATTTAAGTTGCAGCTAAGTTATGACTCGAAAATCCTAACTAGGGGATTGTTAGGATAAAAGTAGAGTCATTAGAACAGTTATGGCTATGATATGCCTCACATGACATCGGTATATAATGCTGAACGGGTGGAAGACTGGAGAGCAGTCTCTCGTAATGTCCACCTCGCATTGTACCGGTGTTGATGTTGAATGGGCGTATTTAAGTTGCAGCTAAGTTATGACTCGAAAATCCTAACTAGGGGATTGTTGGGATAAAAGTAGAGTCATTAGAACAGTTATGGCTATGATATGCCTCACATGACATCGGTATATAGTGCTGAACGGGTGGAAGACGGGAGCGCAGTCTCTCGTAATGTCCACCTCGCATTGTATCGGTGTTGATGTTGAATGGGCGTATTTATGTTGCAGCTAAGTTATGACTCGAAAATCCTAACTAGGGGATTGTTGGGATAAAAGTAGAGTCATTAGAACAGTTATGGCTATGATATGCCTCACATGACATCGGTATATAATGCTGAACGGGTGGAAGACTGGAGAGCAGTCTCTCGTAATGTCCACCTCGCATTGTACCGGTGTTGATGTTGAATGGGCGTATTTAAGTTGCAGCTAAGTTATGACTCGAAAATCCTAACTAGGGGATTGTTGGGATAAAAGTAGAGTCATTAGAACAGTTATGGCTATGATATTCCTCACATGACATCGGTATATAGTGCTGAACGGGTGGAAGACGGGAGCGCAGTCTCTCGTAATGTCCACCTCGCATTGTATCGGTGTTGATGTTGAATGGGCGTATTTAAGTTGCAGCTAAGTTATGACTCGAAAATCCTAACTAGGGGATTGTTGGGATAAAAGTAGAGTCATTAGAACAGTTATGGCTATGATATGCCTCACATGACATCGGTATATAATGCTGAACGGGTGGAAGACTGGAGAGCAGTCTCTCGTAATGTCCACCTCGCATTGTACCGGTGTTGATGTTGAATGGGCGTATTTAAGTTGCAGCTAAGTTATGACTCGAAAATCCTAACTAGGGGATTGTTGGGATAAAAGTAGAGTCATTAGAACAGTTATGGCTATGATATTCCTCACATGACATCGGTATATAGTGCTGAACGGGTGGAAGACGGGAGCGCAGTCTCTCGTAATGTCCACCTCGCATTGTATCGGTGTTGATGTTGAATGGGCGTATTTAAGTTGCAGCTAAGTTATGACTCGAAAATCCTAACTAGGGGATTGTTGGGATAAAAGTAGAGTCATTAGAACAGTTATGGCTATGATATGCCTCACATGACATCGGTATATAGTGCTGAACGGGTGGAAGACGGGAGCGCAGTCTCTCGTAATGTCCACCTCGCATTGTACCGGTGTTGATGTTGAATGGGCGTATTTAAGTTGCACCTAAGTTATGACTCGAAAATCCTAACTAGGGGATTGTTGGGATAAAAGTAGAGTCATTAGAACTGTTATGGCTATGATATGCCTCACATGACATCGGTATATAGTGCTGAACGGGTGGAAGACGGGAGCGCAGTCTCTCGTAATGTCCATCTCGCATTGTATCGGTGTTGATGTTGAATGGGCGTATTTAAGTTGCAGCTAAGTTATGACTCGAAAATCCTAACTAGGGGATTGTTGGGATAAAAGTAGAGTCATTAGAACAGTTATGGCTATGATATGCCTCACATGACATCGGTATATAGTGCTGAACGGGTGGAAGACTGGAACGCAGTCTCTCGTAATGTCCACCTCGCATTGTATCGGTGTTGATGTTGAATGGGCGTATTTAAGTTGCAGCTAAGTTATGACTCGAAAATCCTAACTAGGGGATTGTTGGGATAAAAGTAGAGTCATTAGAACTGTTATGGCTATGATATGCCTCACATGACATCGGTATATAGTGCTGCACGGGTGGAAGACTGGAACGCAGTCTCTCGTAATGTCCACCTCGCATTGTATCGGTGTTGATGTTGAATGGGCGTATTTAAGTTGCAGCTAAGTTATGACTCGAAAATCCTAAGTAGGGGATTGTTGGGATAAAAGTAGAGTCATTAGAACAGTTATGGCTATGATATGCCTCACATGACATCGGTATATAGTGCTGAACGGGTGGAAGACGGGAGCGCAGTCTCTCGTAATGTCCACCTCGCATTGTATCGGTGTTGATGTTGAATTGGCGTATTTAAGTTGCAGCTAAGTTATGACTCGAAAATCTTAACTAGGGGATTGTTGGGATAAAAGTAGAGTCATTAGAACAGTTATGGCTATGATATGCCTCACATGACATCGGTATATAGTGCTGAACGGGTGGAAGACGGGAGCGCAGTCTCTCGTAATGTCCACCTCGCATTGTATCGGTGTTGATGTTGAATGGGCGTATTTATGTTGCAGCTAAATTATGACTCGAAAATCCTAACTAGGGGATTGTTGGGATAAAAGTAGAGTCATTAGAACAGTTATGGCTATGATATGCCTCACATGACATCGGTATATAATGCTGAACGGGTGGAAGACTGGAGAGCAGTCTCTCGTAATGTCCACCTCGCATTGTACCGGTGTTGATGTTGAATGGGCGTATTTAAGTTGCAGCTAAGTTATGACTCGAAAAGCCTAACTAGGGGATTGTTGGGATAAAAGTAGAGTCATTAGAACAGTTATGGCTATGATATGCCTCACATGACATCGGTATATAATGCTGAACGGGTGGAAGACTGGAGAGCAGTCTCTCGTAATGTCCACCTCGCATTGTACCGGTGTTGATGTTGAATGGGCGTATTTAAGTTGCAGCTAAGTTATGACTCAAAAATCCTAACTAGGGGATTGTTGGGATAAAAGTAGAGTCATTAGAACAGTTATGGCTATGATATGCCTCACATGACATTGGTATATAGTGCTGAACGGGTGGAAGACGGGAGCGCAGTCTCTCGTAATGTCCACCTCGCATTGTATCGGTGTTGATGTTGAATGGGCGTATTTAAGTTGCAGCTAAGTTATGACTCGAAAATCCTAACTAGGGGATTGTTGGGATAAAAGTAGAGTCATTAGAACAGTTATGGCTATGATATGCCTCACATGACATCGGTATATAGTGCTGAACGGGTGGAAGACTGGAGAGCAGTCTCTCGTAATGTCCACCTCGCATTGTATCGGTGTTGATGTTGAATGGGCGTATTTAAGTTGCAGCTAAGTTATGACTCGAAAATCCTAACTAGGGGATTGTTGGGATAAAAGTAGAGTTATTAGAACAGTTATGGCTATGATATTCCTCACATGACATCGGTATATAGTGCTGAACGGGTGGAAGACGGGAGCGCAGTCTCTCGTAATGTCCACCTCGCATTGTATCGGTGTTGATGTTGAATGGGCGTATTTAAGTTGCAGCTAAGTTATGACTCGAAAATCCTAACTAGGGGATTGTTGGGATAAAAGTAGAGTCATTAGAACAGTTATGGCTATGATATGCCTCACATGACATCGGTATATAGTGCTGAACGGGTGGAAGACGGGAGCGCAGTCTCTCGTAATGTCCACCTCGCATTGTACCGGTGTTGATGTTGAATGGGCGTATTTAAGTTGCACCTAAGTTATGACTCGAAAATCCTAACTAGGGGATTGTTGGGATAAAAGTAGAGTCATTAGAACTGTTATGGCTATGATATGCCTCACATGACATCGGTATATAGTGCTGAACGGGTGGAAGACGGGAGCGCAGTCTCTCGTAATGTCCACCTCGCATTGTATCGGTGTTGATGTTGAATGGGCGTATTTAAGTTGCAGCTAAGTTATGACTCGAAAATCCTAAGTAGGGGATTGTTGGGATAAAAGTAGAGTCATTAGAACAGTTATGGCTATGATATGCCTCACATGACATCGGTATATAGTGCTGAACGGGTGGAAGACGGGAGCGCAGTCTCTCGTAATGTCCACCTCGCATTGTATCGGTGTTGATGTTGAATGGGCGTATTTAAGTTGCAGCTAAGTTATGACTCGAAAAGCCTAACTAGGGGATTGTTGGGATAAAAGTAGAGTCATTAGAACAGTTATGGCTATGATATGCCTCACATGACATCGGTATATAGTGCTGAACGGGTGAAAGACGGGAGAGCAGTCTCTCGTAATGTCCACCTCGCATTGTACCGGTGTTGATGTTGAATGGGCGTATTTAAGTTGCAGCTAAGTTATGACTCGAAAATCCTAACTAGGGGATTGTTGGGATAAAAGTAGAGTCATTAGAACTGTTATGGCTATGATATGCCTCACATGACATCGGTATATAGTGCTGAACGGGTGGAAGACGGGAGCGCAGTCTCTCGTAATGTCCACCTCGCATTGTACCGGTGTTGATGTTGAATGGGCGTATTTAAGTTGCACCTAAGTTATGACTCGAAAATCCTAACTAGGGGATTGTTGGGATAAAAGTAGAGTCATTAGAACTGTTATGGCTATGATATGCCTCACATGACATCGGTATATAGTGCTGAACGGGTGGAAGACGGGAGCGCACTCTCTCGTAATGTCCACCTCGCATTGTATCGGTGTTGATGTTGAATGGGCGTATTTAAGTTGCAGCTAAGTTATGACTCGAAAATCCTAACTAGGGGATTGTTGGGATAAAAGTAGAGTCATTAGAACAGTTATGGCTATGATATGCCTCACATGACATCGGTATATAGTGCTGAACGGGTGGAAGACTGGAACGCAGTCTCTCGTAATGTCCACCTCGCATTGTATCGGTGTTGATGTTGAATGGGCGTATTTAAGTTGCAGCTAAGTTATGACTCGAAAATCCTAACTAGGGGATTGTTGGGATAAAAGTAGAGTCATTAGAACTGTTATGGCTATGATATGCCTCACATGACATCGGTATATAGTGCTGAACGGGTGGAAGACGGGAGCGCAGTCTCTCGTAATGTCCACCTCGCATTGTACCGGTGTTGATGTTGAATGGGCGTATTTAAGTTGCACCTAAGTTATGACTCGAAAATCCTAACTAGGGGATTGTTGGGATAAAAGTAGAGTCATTAGAACTGTTATGGCTATGATATGCCTCACATGACATCGGTATATAGTGCTGAACGGGTGGAAGACGGGAGCGCAGTCTCTCGTAATGTCCATCTCGCATTGTATCGGTGTTGATGTTGAATGGGCGTATTTAAGTTGCAGCTAAGTTATGACTCGAAAATCCTAACTAGGGGATTGTTGGGATAAAAGTAGAGTCATTAGAACAGTTATGGCTATGATATGCCTCACATGACATCGGTATATAGTGCTGAACGGGTGGAAGACTGGAACGCAGTCTCTCGTAATGTCCACCTCGCATTGTATCGGTGTTGATGTTGAATGGGCGTATTTAAGTTGCAGCTAAGTTATGACTCGAAAATCCTAACTAGGGGATTGTTGGGATAAAAGTAGAGTCATTAGAACTGTTATGGCTATGATATGCCTCACATGACATCGGTATATAGTGCTGCACGGGTGGAAGACTGGAACGCAGTCTCTCGTAATGTCCACCTCGCATTGTATCGGTGTTGATGTTGAATGGGCGTATTTAAGTTGCAGCTAAGTTATGACTCGAAAATCCTAAGTAGGGGATTGTTGGGATAAAAGTAGAGTCATTAGAACAGTTATGGCTATGATATGCCTCACATGACATCGGTATATAGTGCTGAACGGGTGGAAGACGGGAGCGCAGTCTCTCGTAATGTCCACCTCGCATTGTATCGGTGTTGATGTTGAATTGGCGTATTTAAGTTGCAGCTAAGTTATGACTCGAAAATCTTAACTAGGGGATTGTTGGGATAAAAGTAGAGTCATTAGAACAGTTATGGCTATGATATGCCTCACATGACATCGGTATATAGTGCTGAACGGGTGGAAGACGGGAGCGCAGTCTCTCGTAATGTCCACCTCGCATTGTATCGGTGTTGATGTTGAATGGGCGTATTTATGTTGCAGCTAAATTATGACTCGAAAATCCTAACTAGGGGATTGTTGGGATAAAAGTAGAGTCATTAGAACAGTTATGGCTATGATATGCCTCACATGACATCGGTATATAATGCTGAACGGGTGGAAGACTGGAGAGCAGTCTCTCGTAATGTCCACCTCGCATTGTACCGGTGTTGATGTTGAATGGGCGTATTTAAGTTGCAGCTAAGTTATGACTCGAAAATCCTAACTAGGGGATTGTTGGGATAAAAGTAGAGTCATTAGAACAGTTATGGCTATGATATGCCTCACATGACATCGGTATATAGTGCTGAACGGGTGGAAGACGGAAGCGCAGTCTCTCGTAATGTCCACCTCGCATTGTATCGGTGTTGATGTTGAATGGGCGTATTTAAGTTGCAGCTAAGTTATGACTCGAAAATCCTAACTAGGGGATTGTTGGGATAAAAGTAGAGTCATTAGAACAGTTATGGCTATGATATGCCTCACATGACATCGGTATATAGTGCTGAACGGGTGGAAGACGGGAGCGCAGTCTCTCGTAATGTCCACCTCGCATTGTATCGGTGTTGATGTTGAATGGGCGTATTTATGTTGCAGCTAAGTTATGACTCGAAAATCCTAACTAGGGGATTGTTGGGATAAAAGTAGAGTCATTAGAACAGTTATGGCTATGATATGCCTCACATGACATCGGTATATAATGCTGAACGGGTGGAAGACTGGAGAGCAGTCTCTCGTAATGTCCACCTCGCATTGTACCGGTGTTGATGTTGAATGGGCGTATTTAAGTTGCAGCTAAGTTATGACTCAAAAATCCTAACTAGGGGATTGTTGGGATAAAAGTAGAGTCATTAGAACAGTTATGGCTATGATATGCCTCACATGACATTGGTATATAGTGCTGAACGGGTGGAAGACGGGAGCGCAGTCTCTCGTAATGTCCACCTCGCATTGTATCGGTGTTGATGTTGAATGGGCGTATTTAAGTTGCAGCTAAGTTATGACTCGAAAATCCTAACTAGGGGATTGTTGGGATAAAAGTAGAGTCATTAGAACAGTTATGGCTATGATATGCCTCACATGACATCGGTATATAGTGCTGAACGGGTGGAAGACTGGAGAGCAGTCTCTCGTAATGTCCACCTCGCATTGTATCGGTGTTGATGTTGAATGGGCGTATTTAAGTTGCAGCTAAGTTATGACTCGAAAATCCTAACTAGGGGATTGTTGGGATAAAAGTAGAGTTATTAGAACAGTTATGGCTATGATATTCCTCACATGACATCGGTATATAGTGCTGAACGGGTGGAAGACGGGAGCGCAGTCTCTCGTAATGTCCACCTCGCATTGTATCGGTGTTGATGTTGAATGGGCGTATTTAAGTTGCAGCTAAGTTATGACTCGAAAATCCTAACTAGGGGATTGTTGGGATAAAAGTAGAGTCATTAGAACAGTTATGGCTATGATATGCCTCACATGACATCGGTATATAGTGCTGAACGGGTGGAAGACGGGAGCGCAGTCTCTCGTAATGTCCACCTCGCATTGTACCGGTGTTGATGTTGAATGGGCGTATTTAAGTTGCACCTAAGTTATGACTCGAAAATCCTAACTAGGGGATTGTTGGGATAAAAGTAGAGTCATTAGAACTGTTATGGCTATGATATGCCTCACATGACATCGGTATATAGTGCTGAACGGGTGGAAGACGGGAGCGCAGTCTCTCGTAATGTCCACCTCGCATTGTATCGGTGTTGATGTTGAATGGGCGTATTTAAGTTGCAGCTAAGTTATGACTCGAAAATCCTAAGTAGGGGATTGTTGGGATAAAAGTAGAGTCATTAGAACAGTTATGGCTATGATATGCCTCACATGACATCGGTATATAGTGCTGAACGGGTGGAAGACGGGAGCGCAGTCTCTCGTAATGTCCACCTCGCATTGTATCGGTGTTGATGTTGAATGGGCGTATTTAAGTTGCAGCTAAGTTATGACTCGAAAAGCCTAACTAGGGGATTGTTGGGATAAAAGTAGAGTCATTAGAACAGTTATGGCTATGATATGCCTCACATGACATCGGTATATAGTGCTGAACGGGTGAAAGACGGGAGAGCAGTCTCTCGTAATGTCCACCTCGCATTGTACCGGTGTTGATGTTGAATGGGCGTATTTAAGTTGCAGCTAAGTTATGACTCGAAAATCCTAACTAGGGGATTGTTGGGATAAAAGTAGAGTCATTAGAACTGTTATGGCTATGATATGCCTCACATGACATCGGTATATAGTGCTGAACGGGTGGAAGACGGGAGCGCAGTCTCTCGTAATGTCCACCTCGCATTGTACCGGTGTTGATGTTGAATGGGCGTATTTAAGTTGCACCTAAGTTATGACTCGAAAATCCTAACTAGGGGATTGTTGGGATAAAAGTAGAGTCATTAGAACTGTTATGGCTATGATATGCCTCACATGACATCGGTATATAGTGCTGAACGGGTGGAAGACGGGAGCGCACTCTCTCGTAATGTCCACCTCGCATTGTATCGGTGTTGATGTTGAATGGGCGTATTTAAGTTGCAGCTAAGTTATGACTCGAAAATCCTAACTAGGGGATTGTTGGGATAAAAGTAGAGTCATTAGAACAGTTATGGCTATGATATGCCTCACATGACATCGGTATATAGTGCTGAACGGGTGGAAGACTGGAACGCAGTCTCTCGTAATGTCCACCTCGCATTGTATCGGTGTTGATGTTGAATGGGCGTATTTAAGTTGCAGCTAAGTTATGACTCGAAAATCCTAACTAGGGGATTGTTGGGATAAAAGTAGAGTCATTAGAACTGTTATGGCTATGATATGCCTCACATGACATCGGTATATAGTGCTGAACGGGTGGAAGACGGGAGCGCAGTCTCTCGTAATGTCCACCTCGCATTGTATCGGTGTTGATGTTGAATGGGCGTATTTAAGTTGCAGCTAAGTTATGACTTGAAAATCCTAAGTAGGGGATTGTTGGGATAAATGTAGAGTCATTAGAACAGTTATGGCTATGATATGCCTCACATGACATCGGTATATAGTGCTGAACTGGTGGAAGACGGGAGCGCAGTCTCTCGTAATGTCCACCTCGCATTGTATCGGTGTTGATGTTGAAAGGGCGTATTTAAGTTGCAGCTAAGTTATGACTCGAAAATCCTAACTAGGGGATTGTTGGGATAAAAGTAGAGTCATTAGAACAGTTATGGCTATGATATGCCTCACATGACATCGGTATATAGTGCTGAACGGGTGGAAGACTGGAACGCAGTCTCTCGTAATGTCCACCTCGCATTGTATCGGTGTTGATGTTGAATGGGCGTATTTAAGTTGCAGCTAAATTATGACTCGAAAATCCTAACTAGGGGATTGTTGGGATAAAAGTAGAGTCATTAGAACTGTTATGGCTATGATATGCCTCACATGACATCGGTATATAGTGCTGAACGGGTGGAAGACGGGAGCGCAGTCTCTCGTAATGTCCACCTCGCATTGTATCGGTGTTGATGTTGAATGGGCGTATTTAAGTTGCACCTAAGTTATGACTCGAAAATCCTAACTAGGGGATTGTTGGGATAAAAGTAGAGTCATTAGAAATGTTATGGCTATGATATGCCTCACATGACATCGGTATATAGTGCTGAACGGGTGGAAGACGGGATCGCAGTCTCTCGTAATGTCCACCTCGCATTGTATCGGTGTTGATGTTGAATGGGCGTATTTAAGTTGCAGCTAAGTTATGACTCGAAAATCCTAACTAGGGGATTGTTGGGATAAAAGTAGAGTCATTAGAACAGTTATGGCTATGATATGCCTCACATGACATCGGTATATAGTGCTGAACGGGTGGAAGACTGGAACGCAGTCTCTCGTAATGTCCACCTCGCATTGTATCGGTGTTGATGTTGAATGGGCGTATTTAAGTTGCAGCTAAGTTATGACTCGAAAATCCTAACTAGGGGATTGTTGGGATAAAAGTAGAGTCATTAGAACTGTTATGGCTATGATATGCCTCACATGACATCGGTATATAGTGCTGAACGGGTGGAAGACGGGAGCGCAGTCTCTCGTAATGTCCACCTCGCATTGTATCGGTGTTGATGTTGAATGGGCGTATTTAAGTTGCAGCTAAGTTATGACTCGAAAATCCTAAGTAGGGGATTGTTGGGATAAATGTAGAGTCATTAGAACAGTTATGGCTATGATATGCCTCACATGACATCGGTATATAGTGCTGAACGGGTGGAAGACGGGAGCGCAGTCTCTCGTAATGTCCACCTCGCATTGTATCGGTGTTGATGTTGAATGGGCGTATTTAAGTTGCAGCTAAGTTATGACTCGAAAATCCTAACTAGGGGATTGTTGGGATAAAAGTAGAGTCATTAGAACAGTTATGGCTATGATATGCCTCACATGACATCGGTATATAGTGCTGAACGGGTGGAAGACTGGAACGCAGTCTCTCGTAATGTCCACCTCGCATTGTATCGGTGTTGATGTTGAATGGGCGTATTTAAGTTGCAGCTAAGTTATGACTCGAAAATCCTAACTAGGGGATTGTTGGGATAAAAGTAGAGTCATTAGAACTGTTATGGCTATGATATGCCTCACATGACATCGGTATATAGTGCTGAACGGGTGGAAGACGGGAGCGCAGTCTCTCGTAATGTCCACCTCGCATTGTATCGGTGTTGATGTTGAATGGGCGTATTTAAGTTGCAGCTAAGTTATGACTTGAAAATCCTAAGTAGGGGATTGTTGGGATAAATGTAGAGTCATTAGAACAGTTATGGCTATGATATGCCTCACATGACATCGGTATATAGTGCTGAACTGGTGGAAGACGGGAGCGCAGTCTCTCGTAATGTCCACCTCGCATTGTATCGGTGTTGATGTTGAAAGGGCGTATTTAAGTTGCAGCTAAGTTATGACTCGAAAATCCTAACTAGGGGATTGTTGGGATAAAAGTAGAGTCATTAGAACAGTTATGGCTATGATATGCCTCACATGACATCGGTATATAGTGCTGAACGGGTGGAAGACTGGAACGCAGTCTCTCGTAATGTCCACCTCGCATTGTATCGGTGTTGATGTTGAATGGGCGTATTTAAGTTGCAGCTAAATTATGACTCGAAAATCCTAACTAGGGGATTGTTGGGATAAAAGTAGAGTCATTAGAACTGTTATGGCTATGATATGCCTCACATGACATCGGTATATAGTGCTGAACGGGTGGAAGACGGGAGCGCAGTCTCTCGTAATGTCCACCTCGCATTGTATCGGTGTTGATGTTGAATGGGCGTATTTAAGTTGCACCTAAGTTATGACTCGAAAATCCTAACTAGGGGATTGTTGGGATAAAAGTAGAGTCATTAGAAATGTTATGGCTATGATATGCCTCACATGACATCGGTATATAGTGCTGAACGGGTGGAAGACGGGATCGCAGTCTCTCGTAATGTCCACCTCGCATTGTATCGGTGTTGATGTTGAATGGGCGTATTTAAGTTGCAGCTAAGTTATGACTCGAAAATCCTAACTAGGGGATTGTTGGGATAAAAGTAGAGTCATTAGAACAGTTATGGCTATGATATGCCTCACATGACATCGGTATATAGTGCTGAACGGGTGGAAGACTGGAACGCAGTCTCTCGTAATGTCCACCTCGCATTGTATCGGTGTTGATGTTGAATGGGCGTATTTAAGTTGCAGCTAAGTTATGACTCGAAAATCCTAACTAGGGGATTGTTGGGATAAAAGTAGAGTCATTAGAACTGTTATGGCTATGATATGCCTCACATGACATCGGTATATAGTGCTGAACGGGTGGAAGACGGGAGCGCAGTCTCTCGTAATGTCCACCTCGCATTGTATCGGTGTTGATGTTGAATGGGCGTATTTAAGTTGCAGCTAAGTTATGACTCGAAAATCCTAAGTAGGGGATTGTTGGGATAAATGTAGAGTCATTAGAACAGTTATGGCTATGATATGCCTCACATGACATCGGTATATAGTGCTGAACGGGTGGAAGACGGGAGCGCAGTCTCTCGTAATGTCCACCTCGCATTGTATCGGTGTTGATGTTGAATGGGCGTATTTAAGTTGCAGCTAAGTTATGACTCGAAAATCCTAACTAGGGGATTGTTGGGATAAAAGTAGAGTCATTAGAACAGTTATGGCTATGATATGCCTCACATGACATCGGTATATAGTGCTGAACGGGTGGAAGACGGGAGCGCAGTCTCTCGTAATGTCCACCTCGCATTGTATCGGTGTTGATGTTGAATGGGCGTATTTATGTTGCAGCTAAGTTATGACTCGAAAATCCTAACTAGGGGATTGTTGGGATAAAAGTAGAGTCATTAGAACAGTTATGGCTATGATATGCCTCACATGACATCGGTATATAATGCTGAACGGGTGGAAGACTGGAGAGCAGTCTCTCGTAATGTCCACCTCGCATTGTACCGTTGTTGATGTTGAATGGGCGTATTTAAGTTGCAGCTAAGTTATGACTCGAAAATCCTAACTAGGGGATTGTTGGGATAAAAGTAGAGTCATTAGAACAGTTATGGCTATGATATGCCTCACATGACATCGGTATATAGTGCTGAACGGGTGGAAGACGGAAGCGCAGTCTCTCGTAATGTCCACCTCGCATTGTATCGGTGTTGATGTTGAATGGGCGTATTTAAGTTGCAGCTAAGTTATGACTCGAAAATCCTAACTAGGGGATTGTTGGGATAAAAGTAGAGTCATTAGAACAGTTATGGCTATGATATGCCTCACATGACATCGGTATATAGTGCTGAACGGGTGGAAGACTGGAACGCAGTCTCTCGTAATGTCCACCTCGCATTGTATCGGTGTTGATGTTGAATGTGCGTATTTAAGTTGCAGCTAAATTATGACTCGAAAATCCTAACTAGGGGATTGTTGGGATAAAAGTAGAGTCATTAGAACTGTTATGGCTATGATATGCCTCACATGACATCGGTATATAGTGCTGAACGGGTGGAAGACGGGAGCGCAGTCTCTCGTAATGTCCACCTCGCATTGTATCGGTGTTGATGTTGAATGGGCGTATTTAAGTTGCACCTAAGTTATGACTCGAAAATCCTAACTAGGGGATTGTTGGGATAAAAGTAGAGTCATTAGAAATGTTATGGCTATGATATGCCTCACATGACATCGGTATATAGTGCTGAACGGGTGGAAGACGGGAGCGCAGTCTCTCGTAATGTCCACCTCGCATTGTATCGGTGTTGATGTTGAATGGGCGTATTTAAGTTGCAGCTAAGTTATGACTCGAAAATCCTAACTAGGGGATTGTTGGGATAAAAGTAGAGTCATTAGAACAGTTATGGCTATGATATGCCTCACATGACATCGGTATATAGTGCTGAACGGGTGGAAGACTGGAACGCAGTCTCTCGTAATGTCCACCTCGCATTGTATCGGTGTTGATGTTGAATGGGCGTATTTAAGTTGCAGCTAAGTTATGACTCGAAAATCCTAACTAGGGGATTGTTGGGATAAAAGTAGAGTCATTAGAACTGTTATGGCTATGATATGCCTCACATGACATCGGTATATAGTGCTGAACGGGTGGAAGACGGGAGCGCAGTCTCTCGTAATGTCCACCTCGCATTGTATCGGTGTTCATGTTGAATGGGCGTATTTAAGTTGCAGCTAAGTTATGACTCGAAAATCCTAAGTAGGGGATTGTTGGGATAAATGTAGAGTCATTAGAACAGTTATGGCTATGATATGCCTCACATGACATCGGTATATAGTGCTGAACGGGTGGAAGACGGGAGCGCAGTCTCTCGTAATGTCCACCTCGCATTGTATCGGTGTTGATGTTGAATGGGCGTATTTAAGTTGCAGCTAAGTTATGACTCGAAAATCCTAACTAGGGGATTGTTGGGATAAAAGTAGAGTCATTAGAACAGTTATGGCTATGATATGCCTCACATGACATCGGTATATAGTGCTGAACGGGTGGAAGACGGGAGCGCAGTCTCTCGTAATGTCCACCTCGCATTGTATCGGTGTTGATGTTGAATGGGCGTATTTATGTTGCAGCTAAGTTATGACTCGAAAATCCTAACTAGGGGATTGTTGGGATAAAAGTAGAGTCATTAGAACAGTTATGGCTATGATATGCCTCACATGACATCGGTATATAATGCTGAACGGGTGGAAGACTGGAGAGCAGTCTCTCGTAATGTCCACCTCGCATTGTACCGGTGTTGATGTTGAATGGGCGTATTTAAGTTGCAGCTAAGTTATGACTCGAAAATCCTAACTAGGGGATTGTTGGGATAAAAGTAGAGTCATTAGAACAGTTATGGCTATGATATGCCTCACATGACATCGGTATATAGTGCTGAACGGGTGGAAGACGGAAGCGCAGTCTCTCGTAATGTCCACCTCGCATTGTATCGGTGTTGATGTTGAATGGGCGTATTTAAGTTGCAGCTAAGTTATGACTCGAAAATCCTAACTAGGGGATTGTTGGGATAAAAGTAGAGTCATTAGAACAGTTATGGCTATGATATGCCTCACATGACATCGGTATATAGTGCTGAACGGGTGGAAGACGGGAGCGCAGTCTCTCGTAATGTCCACCTCGCATTGTATCGGTGTTGATGTTGAATGGGCGTATTTAAGTTGCAGCTAAGTTATGACTCGAAAATCCTAACTAGGGGATTGTTGGGATAAAAGTAGAGTCATTAGAACTGTTATGGCTATGATATGCCTCACATGACATCGGTATATAGTGCTGAACGGGTGGAAGACGGGAGCGCAGTCTCTCGTAATGTCCACCTCGCATTGTATCGGTGTTGATGTTGAATGGGCGTATTTAAGTTGCAGCTAAGTTATGACTCGAAAATCCTAACTAGGGGATTGTTGGGATAAAAGTAGAGTCATTAGAACAGTTATGGCTATGATATTCCTCACATGACATCGGTATATAGTGCTGAACGGGTGGAAGACGGGCGCGCAGTCTCTCGTAATGTCCACCTCGCATTGTATCGGTGTTGATGTTGAATGGGCGTATTTAAGTTGCAGCTAAGTTATGACTCGAAAATCCTAACTAGGGGATTGTTGGGATAAAAGTAGAGTCATTAGAACAGTTATGGCTATGATATGCCTCACATGACATCGGTATATAGTGCTGAACGGGTGGAAGACGGGAGCGCAGTCTCTCGTAATGTCCACCTCGCATTGTACCGGTGTTGATATTGAATGGGCGTATTTAAGTTGCACCTAAGTTATGACTCGAAAATCCTAACTAGGGGATTGTTGGGATAAAAGTAGAGTCATTAGAACTGTTATGGCTATGATATGCCTCACATGACATCGGTATATAGTGCTGAACGGGTGGAAGACGGGAGCGCAGTCTCTCGTAATGTCCACCTCGCATTGTATCGGTGTTGATGTTGAATGGGCGTATTTAAGTTGCAGCTAAGTTATGACTCGAAAATCCTAACTAGGGGATTGTTGGGATAAAAGTAGAGTCATTAGAACAGTTATGGCTATGATATGCCTCACATGACTTCGGTATATAGTGCTGAACGGGTGGAAGACTGGAACGCAGTCTCTCGTAATGTCCACCTCGCATTGTATCGGTGTTGATGTTGAATGGGCGTATTTAAGTTGCAGCTAAGTTATGACTCGAAAATCCTAACTAGGGGATTGTTGGGATAAAAGTAGAGTCATTAGAACTGTTATGGCTATGATATGCCTCACATGACATCGGTATATAGTGCTGAACGGGTGGAAGACGGGAGCGCAGTCTCTCGTAATGTCCACCTCGCATTGTATCGGTGTTGATGTTGAATGGGCGTATTTAAGTTGCAGCTAAGTTATGACTCGAAAATCCTAAGTAGGGGATTGTTGGGATAAAAGTAGAGTCATTAGAACAGTTATGGCTATGATATGCCTCACATGACATCGGTATATAGTGCTGAACGGGTGGAAGACGGGAGCGCAGTCTCTCGTAATGTCCACCTCGCATTGTATCGGTGTTGATGTTGAATGGGCGTATTTAAGTTGCAGCTAAGTTATGACTCGAAAATCCTAACTAGGGGATTGTTGGGATAAAAGTAGAGTCATTAGAACAGTTATGGCTATGATATGCCTCACATGACATCGGTATATAGTGCTGAACGGGTGGAAGACGGGAGCGCAGTCTCTCGTAATGTCCACCTCGCATTGTATCGGTGTTGATGTTGAATGGGCGTATTTATGTTGCAGCTAAGTTATGACTCGAAAATCCTAACTAGGGGATTGTTGGGATAAAAGTAGAGTCATTAGAACAGTTATGGCTATGATATGCCTCACATGACATCGGTATATAATGCTGAACGGGTGGAAGACTGGAGAGCAGTCTCTCGTAATGTCCACCTCGCATTGTACCGGTGTTGATGTTGAATGGGCGTATTTAAGTTGCAGCTAAGTTATGACTCGAAAATCCTAACTAGGGGATTGTTGGGATAAAAGTAGAGTCATTAGAACAGTTATGGCTATGATATGCCTCACATGACATCGGTATATAGTGCTGAACGGGTGGAAGACGGAAGCGCAGTCTCTCGTAATGTCCACCTCGCATTGTATCGGTGTTGATGTTGAATGGGCGTATTTAAGTTGCAGCTAAGTTATGACTTGAAAATCCTAAGTAGGGGATTGTTGGGATAAAAGTAGAGTCATTAGAACTGTTATGGCTATGATATGCCTCACATGACATCGGTATATAGTGCTGAACGGGTGGAAGACGGGAGCGCACTCTCTCGTAATGTCCACCTCGCATTGTATCGGTGTTGATGTTGAATGGGCGTATTTAAGTTGCAGCTAAGTTATGACTCGAAAATCCTAACTAGGGGATTGTTGGGATAAAAGTAGAGTCATTAGAACAGTTATGGCTATGATATGCCTCACATGACATCGGTATATAGTGCTGAACGGGTGGAAGACTGGAACGCAGTCTCTCGTAATGTCCACCTCGCATTGTATCGGTGTTGATGTTGAATGGGCGTATTTAAGTTGCAGCTAAGTTATGACTCGAAAATCCTAACTAGGGGATTGTTGGGATAAAAGTAGAGTCATTAGAACTGTTATGGCTATGATATGCCTCACATGACATCGGTATATAGTGCTGAACGGGTGGAAGACGGGAGCGCAGTCTCTCGTAATGTCCACCTCGCATTGTATCGGTGTTGATGTTGAATGGGCGTATTTAAGTTGCAGCTAAGTTATGACTTGAAAATCCTAAGTAGGGGATTGTTGGGATAAATGTAGAGTCATTAGAACAGTTATGGCTATGATATGCCTCACATGACATCGGTATATAGTGCTGAACTGGTGGAAGACGGGAGCGCAGTCTCTCGTAATGTCCACCTCGCATTGTATCGGTGTTGATGTTGAAAGGGCGTATTTAAGTTGCAGCTAAGTTATGACTCGAAAATCCTAACTAGGGGATTGTTGGGATAAAAGTAGAGTCATTAGAACAGTTATGGCTATGATATGCCTCACATGACATCGGTATATAGTGCTGAACGGGTGGAAGACTGGAACGCAGTCTCTCGTAATGTCCACCTCGCATTGTATCGGTGTTGATGTTGAATGGGCGTATTTAAGTTGCAGCTAAATTATGACTCGAAAATCCTAACTAGGGGATTGTTGGGATAAAAGTAGAGTCATTAGAACTGTTATGGCTATGATATGCCTCACATGACATCGGTATATAGTGCTGAACGGGTGGAAGACGGGAGCGCAGTCTCTCGTAATGTCCACCTCGCATTGTATCGGTGTTGATGTTGAATGGGCGTATTTAAGTTGCACCTAAGTTATGACTCGAAAATCCTAACTAGGGGATTGTTGGGATAAAAGTAGAGTCATTAGAAATGTTATGGCTATGATATGCCTCACATGACATCGGTATATAGTGCTGAACGGGTGGAAGACGGGATCGCAGTCTCTCGTAATGTCCACCTCGCATTGTATCGGTGTTGATGTTGAATGGGCGTATTTAAGTTGCAGCTAAGTTATGACTCGAAAATCCTAACTAGGGGATTGTTGGGATAAAAGTAGAGTCATTAGAACAGTTATGGCTATGATATGCCTCACATGACATCGGTATATAGTGCTGAACGGGTGGAAGACTGGAACGCAGTCTCTCGTAATGTCCACCTCGCATTGTATCGGTGTTGATGTTGAATGGGCGTATTTAAGTTGCAGCTAAGTTATGACTCGAAAATCCTAACTAGGGGATTGTTGGGATAAAAGTAGAGTCATTAGAACTGTTATGGCTATGATATGCCTCACATGACATCGGTATATAGTGCTGAACGGGTGGAAGACGGGAGCGCAGTCTCTCGTAATGTCCACCTCGCATTGTATCGGTGTTGATGTTGAATGGGCGTATTTAAGTTGCAGCTAAGTTATGACTCGAAAATCCTAAGTAGGGGATTGTTGGGATAAATGTAGAGTCATTAGAACAGTTATGGCTATGATATGCCTCACATGACATCGGTATATAGTGCTGAACGGGTGGAAGACGGGAGCGCAGTCTCTCGTAATGTCCACCTCGCATTGTATCGGTGTTGATGTTGAATGGGCGTATTTAAGTTGCAGCTAAGTTATGACTCGAAAATCCTAACTAGGGGATTGTTGGGATAAAAGTAGAGTCATTAGAACAGTTATGGCTATGATATGCCTCACATGACATCGGTATATAGTGCTGAACGGGTGGAAGACGGGAGCGCAGTCTCTCGTAATGTCCACCTCGCATTGTATCGGTGTTGATGTTGAATGGGCGTATTTATGTTGCAGCTAAGTTATGACTCGAAAATCCTAACTAGGGGATTGTTGGGATAAAAGTAGAGTCATTAGAACAGTTATGGCTATGATATGCCTCACATGACATCGGTATATAATGCTGAACGGGTGGAAGACTGGAGAGCAGTCTCTCGTAATGTCCACCTCGCATTGTACCGTTGTTGATGTTGAATGGGCGTATTTAAGTTGCAGCTAAGTTATGACTCGAAAATCCTAACTAGGGGATTGTTGGGATAAAAGTAGAGTCATTAGAACAGTTATGGCTATGATATGCCTCACATGACATCGGTATATAGTGCTGAACGGGTGGAAGACGGAAGCGCAGTCTCTCGTAATGTCCACCTCGCATTGTATCGGTGTTGATGTTGAATGGGCGTATTTAAGTTGCAGCTAAGTTATGACTCGAAAATCCTAACTAGGGGATTGTTGGGATAAAAGTAGAGTCATTAGAACAGTTATGGCTATGATATGCCTCACATGACATCGGTATATAGTGCTGAACGGGTGGAAGACTGGAACGCAGTCTCTCGTAATGTCCACCTCGCATTGTATCGGTGTTGATGTTGAATGTGCGTATTTAAGTTGCAGCTAAATTATGACTCGAAAATCCTAACTAGGGGATTGTTGGGATAAAAGTAGAGTCATTAGAACTGTTATGGCTATGATATGCCTCACATGACATCGGTATATAGTGCTGAACGGGTGGAAGACGGGAGCGCAGTCTCTCGTAATGTCCACCTCGCATTGTATCGGTGTTGATGTTGAATGGGCGTATTTAAGTTGCACCTAAGTTATGACTCGAAAATCCTAACTAGGGGATTGTTGGGATAAAAGTAGAGTCATTAGAAATGTTATGGCTATGATATGCCTCACATGACATCGGTATATAGTGCTGAACGGGTGGAAGACGGGAGCGCAGTCTCTCGTAATGTCCACCTCGCATTGTATCGGTGTTGATGTTGAATGGGCGTATTTAAGTTGCAGCTAAGTTATGACTCGAAAATCCTAACTAGGGGATTGTTGGGATAAAAGTAGAGTCATTAGAACAGTTATGGCTATGATATGCCTCACATGACATCGGTATATAGTGCTGAACGGGTGGAAGACTGGAACGCAGTCTCTCGTAATGTCCACCTCGCATTGTATCGGTGTTGATGTTGAATGGGCGTATTTAAGTTGCAGCTAAGTTATGACTCGAAAATCCTAACTAGGGGATTGTTGGGATAAAAGTAGAGTCATTAGAACTGTTATGGCTATGATATGCCTCACATGACATCGGTATATAGTGCTGAACGGGTGGAAGACGGGAGCGCAGTCTCTCGTAATGTCCACCTCGCATTGTATCGGTGTTGATGTTGAATGGGCGTATTTAAGTTGCAGCTAAGTTATGACTCGAAAATCCTAAGTAGGGGATTGTTGGGATAAATGTAGAGTCATTAGAACAGTTATGGCTATGATATGCCTCACATGACATCGGTATATAGTGCTGAACGGGTGGAAGACGGGAGCGCAGTCTCTCGTAATGTCCACCTCGCATTGTATCGGTGTTGATGTTGAATGGGCGTATTTAAGTTGCAGCTAAGTTATGACTCGAAAATCCTAACTAGGGGATTGTTGGGATAAAAGTAGAGTCATTAGAACAGTTATGGCTATGATATGCCTCACATGACATCGGTATATAGTGCTGAACGGGTGGAAGACGGGAGCGCAGTCTCTCGTAATGTCCACCTCGCATTGTATCGGTGTTGATGTTGAATGGGCGTATTTATGTTGCAGCTAAGTTATGACTCGAAAATCCTAACTAGGGGATTGTTGGGATAAAAGTAGAGTCATTAGAACAGTTATGGCTATGATATGCCTCACATGACATCGGTATATAATGCTGAACGGGTGGAAGACTGGAGAGCAGTCTCTCGTAATGTCCACCTCGCATTGTACCGGTGTTGATGTTGAATGGGCGTATTTAAGTTGCAGCTAAGTTATGACTCGAAAATCCTAACTAGGGGATTGTTGGGATAAAAGTAGAGTCATTAGAACAGTTATGGCTATGATATGCCTCACATGACATCGGTATATAGTGCTGAACGGGTGGAAGACGGAAGCGCAGTCTCTCGTAATGTCCACCTCGCATTGTATCGGTGTTGATGTTGAATGGGCGTATTTAAGTTGCAGCTAAGTTATGACTCGAAAATCCTAACTAGGGGATTGTTGGGATAAAAGTAGAGTCATTAGAACAGTTATGGCTATGATATGCCTCACATGACATCGGTATATAGTGCTGAACGGGTGGAAGACGGGAGCGCAGTCTCTCGTAATGTCCACCTCGCATTGTATCGGTGTTGATGTTGAATGGGCGTATTTAAGTTGCAGCTAAGTTATGACTCGAAAATCCTAACTAGGGGATTGTTGGGATAAAAGTAGAGTCATTAGAACTGTTATGGCTATGATATGCCTCACATGACATCGGTATATAGTGCTGAACGGGTGGAAGACGGGAGCGCAGTCTCTCGTAATGTCCACCTCGCATTGTATCGGTGTTGATGTTGAATGGGCGTATTTAAGTTGCAGCTAAGTTATGACTCGAAAATCCTAACTAGGGGATTGTTGGGATAAAAGTAGAGTCATTAGAACAGTTATGGCTATGATATTCCTCACATGACATCGGTATATAGTGCTGAACGGGTGGAAGACGGGCGCGCAGTCTCTCGTAATGTCCACCTCGCATTGTATCGGTGTTGATGTTGAATGGGCGTATTTAAGTTGCAGCTAAGTTATGACTCGAAAATCCTAACTAGGGGATTGTTGGGATAAAAGTAGAGTCATTAGAACAGTTATGGCTATGATATGCCTCACATGACATCGGTATATAGTGCTGAACGGGTGGAAGACGGGAGCGCAGTCTCTCGTAATGTCCACCTCGCATTGTACCGGTGTTGATATTGAATGGGCGTATTTAAGTTGCACCTAAGTTATGACTCGAAAATCCTAACTAGGGGATTGTTGGGATAAAAGTAGAGTCATTAGAACTGTTATGGCTATGATATGCCTCACATGACATCGGTATATAGTGCTGAACGGGTGGAAGACGGGAGCGCAGTCTCTCGTAATGTCCACCTCGCATTGTATCGGTGTTGATGTTGAATGGGCGTATTTAAGTTGCAGCTAAGTTATGACTCGAAAATCCTAACTAGGGGATTGTTGGGATAAAAGTAGAGTCATTAGAACAGTTATGGCTATGATATGCCTCACATGACTTCGGTATATAGTGCTGAACGGGTGGAAGACTGGAACGCAGTCTCTCGTAATGTCCACCTCGCATTGTATCGGTGTTGATGTTGAATGGGCGTATTTAAGTTGCAGCTAAGTTATGACTCGAAAATCCTAACTAGGGGATTGTTGGGATAAAAGTAGAGTCATTAGAACTGTTATGGCTATGATATGCCTCACATGACATCGGTATATAGTGCTGAACGGGTGGAAGACGGGAGCGCAGTCTCTCGTAATGTCCACCTCGCATTGTATCGGTGTTGATGTTGAATGGGCGTATTTAAGTTGCAGCTAAGTTATGACTCGAAAATCCTAAGTAGGGGATTGTTGGGATAAAAGTAGAGTCATTAGAACAGTTATGGCTATGATATGCCTCACATGACATCGGTATATAGTGCTGAACGGGTGGAAGACGGGAGCGCAGTCTCTCGTAATGTCCACCTCGCATTGTATCGGTGTTGATGTTGAATGGGCGTATTTAAGTTGCAGCTAAGTTATGACTCGAAAATCCTAACTAGGGGATTGTTGGGATAAAAGTAGAGTCATTAGAACAGTTATGGCTATGATATGCCTCACATGACATCGGTATATAGTGCTGAACGGGTGGAAGACGGGAGCGCAGTCTCTCGTAATGTCCACCTCGCATTGTATCGGTGTTGATGTTGAATGGGCGTATTTATGTTGCAGCTAAGTTATGACTCGAAAATCCTAACTAGGGGATTGTTGGGATAAAAGTAGAGTCATTAGAACAGTTATGGCTATGATATGCCTCACATGACATCGGTATATAATGCTGAACGGGTGGAAGACTGGAGAGCAGTCTCTCGTAATGTCCACCTCGCATTGTACCGGTGTTGATGTTGAATGGGCGTATTTAAGTTGCAGCTAAGTTATGACTCGAAAATCCTAACTAGGGGATTGTTGGGATAAAAGTAGAGTCATTAGAACAGTTATGGCTATGATATGCCTCACATGACATCGGTATATAGTGCTGAACGGGTGGAAGACGGAAGCGCAGTCTCTCGTAATGTCCACCTCGCATTGTATCGGTGTTGATGTTGAATGGGCGTATTTAAGTTGCAGCTAAGTTATGACTCGAAAATCCTAACTAGGGGATTGTTGGGATAAAAGTAGAGTCATTAGAACAGTTATGGCTATGATATGCCTCACATGACATCGGTATATAGTGCTGAACGGGTGGAAGACGGGAGCGCAGTCTCTCGTAATGTCCACCTCGCATTGTATCGGTGTTGATGTTGAATGGGCGTATTTATGTTGCAGCTAAGTTATGACTCGAAAATCCTAACTAGGGGATTGTTGGGATAAAAGTAGAGTCATTAGAGCAGTTATGGCTATGATATGCCTCACATGACATCGGTATATAATGCTGAACGGGTGGAAGACTGGAGAGCAGTCTCTCGTAATGTCCACCTCGCATTGTACCGGTGTTGATGTTGAATGGGCGTATTTAAGTTGCAGCTAAGTTATGACTCGAAAATCCTAACTAGGGGATTGTTGGGATAAAAGTAGAGTCATTAGAACAGTTATGGCTATGATATGCCTCACATGACATCGGTATATAGTGCTGAACGGGTGGAAGACGGGAGCGCAGTCTCTCGTAATGTCCACATCGCATTGTATCGGTGTTGATGTTGAATGGGCGTATTTATGTTGCAGCTAAGTTATGACTCGAAAATCCTAACTAGGGGATTGTTGGGATAAAAGTAGAGTCATTAGAACAGTTATGGCTACGATATGCCTCACATGACATCGGTATATAGTGCTGAACGGGTGGAAGACGGGAGCGCAGTCTCTCGTAATGTCCACCTCGCATTGTATCGGTGTTGATGTTGAATGGGCGTATTTATGTTGCAGCTAAGTTATGACTCGAAAATCCTAACTAGGGGATTGTTGGGATAAAAGTAGAGTCATTAGAACAGTTATGGCTATGATATGCCTCACATGACATCGGTATATAGTGCTGAACGGGTGGAAGACGGGAGCGCAGTCTCTCGTAATGTCCACCTCGCATTGTATCGGTGTTGATGTTGAATGGGCGTATTTAAGTTGCAGCTAAGTTATGACTCGAAAATCCTAACTAGGGGATTGTTGGGATAAAAGTAGAGTCATTAGAACAGTTATGGCTATGATATGCCTCACATGACATCGGTATATAGTGCTGAACGGGTGGAAGACGGGAGCGCAGTCTCTCGTAATGTCCACCTCGCATTGTATCGGTGTTGATGTTGAATGGGCGTATTTATGTTGCAGCTAAGTTATGACTCGAAAATCCTAACTAGGGGATTGTTGGGATAAAAGTAGAGTCATTAGAACAGTTATGGCTATGATATGCCTCACATGACATCGGTATATAATGCTGAACGGGTGGAAGACTGGAGAGCAGTCTCTCGTAATGTCCACCTCGCATTGTACCGGTGTTGATGTTGAATGGGCGTATTTAAGTTGCAGCTAAGTTATGACTCGAAAATCCTAACTAGGGGATTGTTGGGATAAAAGTAGAGTCATTAGAACAGTTATGGCTATGATATGCCTCACATGACATCGGTATATAGTGCTGAACGGGTGGAAGACGGAAGCGCAGTCTCTCGTAATGTCCACCTCGCATTGTATCGGTGTTGATGTTGAATGGGCGTATTTAAGTTGCAGCTAAGTTATGACTCGAAAATCCTAACTAGGGGATTGTTGGGATAAAAGTAGAGTCATTAGAACAGTTATGGCTATGATATGCCTCACATGACATCGGTATATAGTGCTGAACGGGTGGAAGACGGGAGCGCAGTCTCTCGTAATGTCCACCTCGCATTGTATCGGTGTTGATGTTGAATGGGCGTATTTAAGTTGCAGCTAAGTTATGACTCGAAAATCCTAACTAGGGGATTGTTGGGATAAAAGTAGAGTCATTAGAACAGTTATGGCTATGATATGCCTCACATGACATCGGTATATAATGCTGAACGGGTGGAAGACTGGAGAGCAGTCTCTCGTAATGTCCACCTCGCATTGTACCGGTGTTGATGTTGAATGGGCGTATTTAAGTTGCAGCTAAGTTATGACTCGAAAATCCTAACTAGGGGATTGTTGGGATAAAAGTAGAGTCATTAGAACAGTTATGGCTATGATATGCCTCACATGACATCGGTATATAGTGCTGAACGGGTGGAAGACGGGAGCGCAGTCTCTCGTAATGTCCACCTCGCATTGTATCGGTGTTGATGTTGAATGGGCGTATTTAAGTTGCAGCTAAGTTATGACTCGAAAATCCTAACTAGGGGATTGTTGGGATAAAAGTAGAGTCATTAGAACAGTTATGGCTATGATATGCCTCACATGACATCGGTATATAGTGCTGAACGGGTGGAAGACGGGAGCGCAGTCTCTCGTAATGTCCACCTCGCATTGTATCGGTTTTGATGTTGAATGGGCGTATTTAAGTTGCAGCTAAGTTATGACTCGAAAATCTTAACTAGGGGATTGTTGGGATAAAAGTAGAGTCATTACAACAGTTATGGCTATGATATGCCTCACATGACATCGGTATATAGTGCTGAACGGGTGGAAGACTGGAGAGCAGTCTCTCGTAATGTCCACCTCGCATTGTACCGGTGTTGATGTTGAATGGGCGTATTTAAGTTGCAGCTAAGTTATGACTCGAAAATCCTAACTAGGGGATTGTTGGGATAAAAGTAGAGTCATTAGAACAGTTATGGCTATGATATGCCTCACATGACATCGGTATATAGTGCTGAACGGGTGGAAGACGGGAGCGCAGTCTCTGGTAATGTCTACCTCGCATTGTATCGGTTTTGATGTTGAATGGGCGTATTTAAGTTGCAGCTAAATTATGACTCGAAAATCTTAACTAGGGGATTGTTGGGATAAAAGTAGAGTCATTAGAACAGTTATGGCTATGATATGCCTCACATGACATCGGTATATAGTGCTGAACGGGTGGAAGACGGGAGCGCAGTCTCTCGTAATGTCCTCCTCACATTGTATCGGTGTTGATGTTGAATGGGCGTATTTAAGTTGCAGCTAAGTTATGACTCGAAAATCCTAACTAGGGGACTAAAAAACTATTATTCCGTTATAGATTTATATATTACCATCTTTGTTGAGAATTACTCTTATTTTCCTTAGAAAATAACGTTTCTAAAATCTTAACTCTCGTATAAATCGAGTTCTAATCATTCAAAAAGCCTGTCGAGTTCCAGTGTCTCATGTAAGAAAACAGCACGTAAAATTTTATAGTGTTAGATGAATTCGTTCTTGACAGTTATGGTCTGTTTTTTGATGACAAAATGATGATGAAATGATGACAAAATGATGAGAAAATGATGATGAAGAAATGCTGACTACTGTTTTTGATCAGGGAAAAATGTAAATAAGTTTCTAAATTTTAATAATTCAAATCAATGCAAAATATACTAAATTTTACTCAAGATTTTTACATAGTTATATTATGTAAAAATTTGTTTTTTACGAAATATTATGTACATTACACATAATTATATTATGCGATAATTTCGTTACCATCATTCTCGTAGATCTAGCTCGCTTCATTCACGAGAGCAGATACTGTGGACAATAGTTATTTATTTGGTCACCATTAGTCATGTATCTAGTTTCTCCAGCCACAACTCTTAGCAAAATTTTGGCGACGAATTTTTCGGAATATCGGCAACTTGACAATTTTTTTAAATGCTGCCAAATTGACAAGAATATTGCCGATTTGATAGAAATGTATTCAAATTGATAAAAATGTCGCCAAATTAATAAAAATGACTCTAAATCAATGAACATGACTACTAATTGATGAATCAATATCATGGAAATCAATATCATGGAAAGAATATAAGAATATACTATAGGAATAATCTATTTTGTCGTCCGTAACTCTTAGCGAAAATTTGGTCACAACTTTTGGCGAAGTATCGCCAACTTGGAGACTTTTTTAAATGTTGTCATATTGACGAAAATGTTGTCAAATGAAAATGTGATAAAAATATCTGCAAATTGATTAAAATATTGCTAAATTCATAGTGTCGCCAAATTGATAAAAGTATCGGCAAATTGATAAATTTGTCGCCAAATTGATAAAAATGTCACCAGATTGATAAAAAAAATAACTCTAAAACAATGAAAATGGCGAATAATTGATTCAATATTTTTTAAAGAATATTTTGGAAAGAACCCTGGAGAGGTGGGTTATTCTCATAGAAAAGATTTGCCTATGAGTTTAACCTATTTCCCCGTCCATAATGCTTGGCGGAAAATGTGGCGGGGTGTTGCCAACTTGATAAATTTAAAAATGTTGCCAAATTGATGAAAATGTCGCTAAACTAATAAAAAGATCACCAAACTGATAACAATTTCGCTAAATTGATAAAAATTGTACTAAATGGGAATTAATGTTTCGCGAATTTTTAATTTTGTCATATAACAGGCATACCTTCTAGTGCATTGGAAATTTTCTTCTCTCCGTTTGTTTATGACACTTAGCAATACATTTGAGAAACTTGCTGAATAATCTAGCGAAATATCGCCAGACTGGTGATATTTTACATGTGATTGCCGAAAATATCGTTAAAATTGAAAAAAAAAGTATGCTAAGTTAATGGAAATGATGCCTAATTGATGAATTTATCTCTCTATATTAAAACAAAATCTGATGTGGGCAACACATGACTTTCCTTATATAATGTAAAGAATTTACTACTTTTACAGTAAAAAAAAATAGGTTTTTCTTTTAGTAGATACTAATATTCTTATTTTGATATTGAATTTTCGACAATGAGTCGTTATTTGCATTGATTTAGCGTCATTTTTATCCATTCGGCAAGATTTTCGGTAATTTGGCAACATTTCAAAAAGTCACCAAGTTGGCGAAATGCCGCCAAATTCGTCGCCAAAATCTCGCCAAGCGTTATGGATGAAGAAATAAGTTATTCTTACAGCAGACAAATAACTATTGGCGTTCAAATACAAAAGTATTACTCAAAGTATCTTTTTCCATGAATGGAACGAGCTAGATCCACGAGAATGATGTCACCCAATTTATTATATGGTATTACATATGAAAAGTGAACATGTTTCTCAATAGGAAATATTTCTTTTTTATTTTATATGACTTTTTGATAATTTTTTTTTTATGTGCAATATCTCGAGAACAGTTTGTGTTAGCGTTCTAAAATTTATGCCAATCGTTTTCTAATGAAAAATTACATAAGAAATGTCTATTTGCGTAACTTTATTAGTGGTTTTGATTTTTTGACGATTTTTTCAAAATTTTATTCGATAATTTAGGGAGGTTCTGAACATTCGATTGCATATAAAAACAGTAGGCTTCCAGTGTATATGGATTGTGATTTTTGTACCAAATTTGGTTCAAATCGGTCCATTCGTTCGTCAGTTATCGTCTCTACAGACTCACTGACACACACACACACACACACACACACACACACACAGACATCACTTCAAAAATGTTTGATTCGTGATCATGAATGCTTGAAACGTGCTCTCCCGTCGAAAACTCGAATTCGAATGTTCGACCCCGTCAAAATACTTTCCTTATACAATATGTATATAAGGAAAGTAATAATTTAAAATGGTCGAGCATCCAATTAAATTTTTTCTGGATCACTTGAAATGCTTTGACCTTTAAATTTATATATGAATCGATTTGAATTACATTGAGAATGTAGCTTGGTTTCAGTGTTACTTCAAGTTAAAACAATCTGATGTGGACAGCACATGACTTTCCTTATATAATGCAATGGATTTACTAGTTTTACAATAAAGAAATAATGTATAAGATCTACGGCGCTGTGCTTTTATCGTTGAATTGTACATTGGGCGATTTTTAGGATGACAACATGTAAAACTATTTCAAAATACTCAATTAACTTATACTTCGTGCAACTCTAAACAATCATCAATATTGATAGCATTCTCAATAAGCAATATAACCCATATATTAAAATATTTTTATTAATTACCTCATCATCTAGTCGTCATTTTCATTGATTTAGCGCCATTTTTATCAATTTGGCGAAATTTTTGTTAATTTGACAACATTTAAAAAAATCGCCAAGTTGGGGACATTTCGCCAAAATTTCGTCAAGCGTTATGGACGGAGAAATAAGTTATTCTTGTAGCAGGTAACTGTCCAAATACAAAAGTATTACCTAAAATATATTTTTTCATGAGTGGAACTAGCTAGATCCACGAGAATGCTGTCACCCAATTTATCGCATGATATTACTTATGAAAAGTGAACACATTTCAACAATAGGTAATATTGTTTTAAAATTTTATAGGATTTTTTGATAATTTTTTTTGAAAAATGTACAATATATCTAAAACGGTTCATGCTAGCGTTCTAAAATTTGTTTTAATCATCTTCTAATAAAACATTACATAAGAAATGTCTATTTTCGTAACTTTATTAAAGGTTTTGATTTTTGAAGGATTTTTTCAAACTTTCACTCGAAAATTTATGGGGTGGGGGTGGGGGGTCAGAACATTCGATTGCGTATAAAAACAGCAAGCTTCCAGTATTTATGGATTGTAATTTGTGGTGAGGTGAATTTTACACATAAATACAAAAATATAACACATAAATACACTAATGCTACTCACCAATAGTTCCACCCAGCTCAACCGCGTTATGAATAGTGGGGTCCGATTGGACCTAGTACATTGTATACCCTAATTAAAGAATCACTTCCCTTTTGTGGCCACTTAGCAATTTATTTACAGAACACATGAAATCTCAATTAAAACACTATTAACAAATATACACCATTACAATCACTTCCAAATCACCTAAGCTTGACCTCGGGGTGCAAGGTTAATTTTACATTAATTTGTATGTTTTTTTTTATTATCCAAAAACTTGTATTTAATTACTGTTTTAAGGAAAACAACATATAAATTTCATTTAGGCAAATATCCCATGAAGCGTAAAGTTACCCTTAACACTGCAGATCACATCAACTTATTGTTAGACATTACATATAAAATATTTAAAATCAAATATAATTTTCATACCTTCATTACATAAGAATGACTCGCAATGAGTGTGCTGGTAGCTATCCCTCTGTACATTGAAATGGGAGGCAAGATTAGTTGAAGGTTAGTTCATTATTGGACGGTTCATGAAAAATCACTGTCAGTCTGAGCAGCTCGATTGAGGATAAGCAGGTGACTAAAAGTTCAGACACGGATTAATACGGAGATGGGCTATCGTCAGCAGGATCAAACCGGCTAAGGCTTAGACAGGGAATTCTCCACCTCCTAACGTAAGCTTACGCCCAGCGGCTCATAAAAGCTTGCGTACAGGCGATACCACTTTGTCAGGAGCAATTGCGTTTCCGTACAGATTATCTGCCACGGACCTCACTGCATCCATTCAATGACACCCAGTTGACGTTCGTCTGCTGCTTAGGAGCCAGGGATAGATGCCCCTACAAGACTCCGTCCACGCACCTTCGTAGTGAAAGATTAGGCTAAATAGTCGAAACCGTTCTAATAGCTGTGACTAAGCACTGCCACAGCTGCAGCAAAAATAAAGTTGTTTCTGGAAAATATGCGCTACCCTAGAGTCTGTTACCCCTGGTTAGGTAAAATGCGCCGGTTCAGTGAAACTTGCATGCACTGCCGTCCAACAAGTGCCGTCTAGTGCCGCCTAACTTCGTTGTACGGATGCGTTCCTCACACAAGTGCTCAACAACACAAGGAACTCAGGGGTCCTTTCTCCATGAAAATCAGATTGCGTCTGAACCTTTTTTACATTTTTGTAAAACTTCCAGAATTTTTTAAGACGAGGGGAACGACAAAAATTGGGGAGGAAGTCCCCCAATTCCCATTCGCTGTTTCCCAAGCGCAATAAAAAAAGGCGGTCCAAAAATGCATCACACCATTGGTTTTCGAAGCGACGCTCATTTTTTATGCGCTCCACTAAAACACAAGAACCAGAGGGCTTTCTACAAACCGGGTGGTCCAAGGACCGGACCCCGACGCGAGCCACACCTGACAGGGCTATAAATTTTCAGAGATTTGTAGCTCAACTTTGACATTTTGCTGCAATTAATTCTCTGAATATTTACAATCCATGTCAGTGCGCATACAACCCAACGGCGCCAAAAAATCCCAATTTCGTCTGTGCAGAGGCCTAGCTATATACATATACAAATCATCATTGTATACATTTCAAATACATTATATTGCCCCTTTTTTTCCCAGGATTACGTATAAAAATATGGGATAGCTCTATCACAAAATTTTTGTACCAAATTTCGTTCGAATCGGTCCATTTGCTCGTCAGTTATCGTCTTCACAAACTCACATATACACAGACATCATCTCAAAAACGTCTGATTCTAGTTCAGGGATGCCTGAAACGTGCTCTCCCGTCGAATTCGAATTTTCGATCCCGTCACAATACTTTCCATACACATTATATGTACATATAAGGAAAATAATAAGTATTTAGGTAAAGAATAAAATGCCCAGGATTTTATATTTTCAAGTGATTGGAAAATCCCCAAAATAAAGGAAGAATGATGGAACACCGGGACACTTGTCGTACATCAATAGAAAGGTTGAAACGTGGAAAATACTTCACTGATGTGAGGAAGGGAGGGGCATGCGCGAATTAATATATTTTCAAAAGAACATAGTTTTCGCGAAACTTAGAAGGGCACTTTTGAAAGAATCAGTTCCTTAAAAATGGCCTCATATTCTAAATTTTGATTATTTTTCCAGGATCCTACGATTTGGGGCAACAATTTTTACGGCAAATTGGATGCTCTCTATGTATATATTTAAAATACAAAATGTTTCTTGTCGATTCATTCTGGAGGATTGCGGAGAGATTTTCACAATTATTTATATACTTGAAGAATGATATTCCCTAGATGATCATAAGAGTATCAAATTTCACATAAAATGTCATATTTTTAAAAGTGGAAGTTTGTTTGTTTGTTTGACCTACTAGAATATGTAAGGTAAGAAGGTGTATGGTAAGAAGGTGCAAGGTAAGAAGGTGTAAGGTAAGAGGTCCCAATTTAGACCGGAACCTGGTGGGAGCGACATTTGCAAGGGCCATTCCCTCCTTCCCCCACCACCAACCTGTCGAAAAGACTTACCAACATAGTTGACGTGTCCGTACTCCGCGTGAACACGGGGGCAGATTGGACAGAGCCGGAAATCGAATTCGGACCTTCTGAGTGCACTCCCTGTGCCTTAATCACTAAACTGTCTCACCCCCAAAGTGGAAGTTTGGAAATTTGATAAATTATATAATGACTATACTACTCACTTTTTGTGATTTCACTGTTTATTATTTTGATGGCTGTTAAAAAGTTTGCCCCCGCCCACACCAAAGCCGTAAGTGACTGCTTAGTTCATCTAAAAGCTATAATTAAACGAAAAAATCCAGTAGGTGTAAAATAGAGGGAAACAAATAGAAGAAGATTATCCCCATTTCCCCACAATACATTAAAATTACTAAGAATATTCTATAACATTTAGTGATACCTATCAAAACTAAAATTAAATCCCCGACTTCGGAAAATAAAATAGTTTCCTTCATTAGAGAAGAATTAATCCAAAATATGCAAAAGAAAAGAGCCAGATTTAGAAAATAAATGTTTTACCACTAATAAACAAAGAAAAAACTAACTAGTAATATATAACCATAAACTACTGGTTTTGAAATTACATTTTATATATTAAAAAGACACGTTCTTGAAATAAACTCCAAAAGGTTCTAATATGGCTCTTTAAATAAAAGAATCGCAAAATGCTTTTATTCCTTGACAACTCTTTAAAGATTTCCATCTTTAAAAATCAAGCCGATATGACGTTCCTCATGATTTACGGCGAGGGATACAAGAAACAAAATGGCAAATATATGGAAAAGTGAGTAATTTATGAATTGTAAGGAGGATAATAGAGAATACCGTGAAATATATTTACGGGTTAAATATCCACTGCTTGTCACTGGAGATCGACTTTTGGCGTGGATTCCCGAGGGTATTTTTGAAAAGACATCTTATCCAAATCTGGTGGAACTCTTGAGAGATGGCAAAGATGTGGTATGAAAAATGCATGTGGAATTTTATACGCCACCCTTGTATATGCTTTCATTGTATATGCGCCGATTTTATGTTAATTAAACTTTTAATCTTAAAATTGCACCTCTAAAGTGCATTTAACTTATAAACCACTATTTGCAGTTTAGCTTTACTTGATAATTCTAAATTGATATTATGTAGTACATTGCTTTGGTGGCCGCAAAACCCACCTAAAATTAGCATATTGGGATAATTTACCATAAGGTTATATTTTTAAAGAAACCAAAAGTGAGAACTAAAATGTTAATAACAAAGGAACTAAATTTATTCCACTATACACTATCAGTTTACAATATTAAATTCAGCACAATAGAGAATATAACTCTGTTACTGATACATATTCAAGTGCTCCTCGAGAAGTAATGCCATAATCTTATTAATCTGTTGGATCACGTGGTGGGACTAATTACTTAAAATCTTTTTTAACAAATTGGAAAATTGATACTCTCCTCATATAGTAATTAATAGTACAGTGCCTTATGAGGCCTTTCACATCTGATGGAGCACTCACTTCCCAATTCACTTTGCCTTTATTGCTGTATTTCATCTCACTAGTTACTCTTGGAGTTCTTTCTCTAAACTATGACTATTCTAAGGCATTCACGATCATTCAGCTGAACAACTGGTGCCAGCTTTCACAAAACTCTCATCCTCGCCCCTTACCGTTGTTGTTGTTGAGACCCAGACCGTCCGACCTACCAGAAAGGTGTAAGGTAACCGTTTGGACAGCCGGTAAGTGCCACTTAATTTAGACCGGAACCCGGTGGGGGAGGCATCCACAGGGGCCGTACCCTCCTTCCCCTACCATCAACCTCTCGGAAGGACTTACGGACCCATATGTTTAACGTGATCGTACTCCGCATGAACACGACGGCAGTTGTGGCAGCGTGTAAATCCAGTTCGTAAACCATCGGGCTACCGTGCGCGAAATGTGCCAACAGCACGCGGTGTTCCCAAGTGGTCACCCACCCAAGTACTAACCGCGCCCGATGCTGCATGACTTCGGTGATCTAACGAGAACCGGTGTTTTCAGCACGGTAGGGTTTTTATATATACCTTTTCTTCTTCCAGACGGTCCACGTGTTAACTCCGCTGAAATAATGCAGACTTATCGTCGCCTCTCGATTTTAATAATCCTCTTCATAATCCGCGTATCCTCCAGGTCTTGAGCATCATCCTTTCTGGAATGCAGACTTATCGTCGCCTCTCGATTCGACTAATCCTCCCGTGTTTGACAAATTAATTAATATTTTGATTTCTGGCATTACAGTATATACTGTATATATCCGTTTATATTTACAATACTAAGCACGTTCTGATATTTCAAAAATATTTTTAGTAAAGACTACAAATTTAGCAAAATGCCTTTATTTAAAAAAAATATTAATGGCGTACACCAATATACAAGAATGCCAATGACTGACATGAGATTTCATATACAGCCCAAAATCGCGAATACAGAATTTGCATATAGATAGTCGGATAATCCGTAACCAAAAATATAGTAAAATTACAAAAAGTACATAATTTGTAATTTTACCATTTAAAAAATCGTTTTAGTCAATTTTCATTAATGTTACCACTGATGAAGGACGCTAGGACGTCTGGAAGCGCTCTGGCATTCCTGTAAATTAGTGTACGTCATTAATGGTGTTTTTAAAATAAATATATTTTACTAAATGTGTAGTCTTTGCTAAAAATATTTTTGAAATATTTGTAAAGTATTTTCCATACTCATTGAAGTTCTGATATTTTTATTAAAATAATATTCTTTTGTATGTGACTTGAACGAATTAGTGAGTTCCCCGGGTCCTCAGTAAGCGGCCGATACTTAGATAATGCTGATACAGATAGAACCACTCCGTTTCAAAAGCACTGTTTTGAACGTAAATCATTCCATCTTTCGTTTTAATCCAAATAAAGTTTCAACCCAAGTGAAGAGAATTTCAACACACACTCAAGGTGTGTCGAAAACCCAGACCATTCGACTCACTCTAGGGTACGATTAGCAGTTTGAGTGGCCGGGAAAGACACCCAAGGTGTGTGTAAGTGTGAAATATTTGGAAAATCAATAAAACGATTTATTTCCATACAAAAATATTTTGTTTTACTATTTTCTAAAAGCTGAAATACTAGTCTGCGTATTAAATAAGTACCAGTGTTATGCTTATTTGGATTCTGTACATGCGTATAATTAAGTTATCTTACTTTTTTAGTAACACATCTCTAACTTTAAATCTCACTGTAAAAGTTCTTTAACGAGGGTATGAAAGAGAAAGAGAAAATTAATAATCTTCAAATATATCAAAAATATTTATCATGGTATGTAGTCACTGAAAGTCATAAGCTGTCTACATCAAATTAAAATGCAACATCACTCCGGGTCATATTTATAATGATTAACAACAATGAATACCAGAAATAAAATAGAAAATAGGTGAATGTGATTGTAATTTAAAGATTCGACAGAGAAAAAACAATGCATTTTATCAAGAAAAATATTTTGGATTGCATATCCACTTTCTGTCCTAGATCCTAGAAGATGGATTTTTGCAGAGATTCTGAGAGATATTTTCGCAAAAAAAAAAAAACGTTTTACCATAATCTGCTAAGACTGGTGTGTAAACGTACGTTTGCATTTGGCATGAAAAATGCACTGGGAAATTTTATACAATTTTTCAATTTCTGTTTTATATTTGAGGACATTTTAAAAGTACCCATACAACCGTGTCCAAAGGGGGCAACCTTCTGGAATTATATTATTATTTATATTTAAAGATATAAAGAAAATAAACATATTTAACGAAACCAAGTAGTATTGCTTTTGACTTGATACTTTTGACTATTGCTTTTGAAACGATTCAAACTATTTTTTGCCTTGATAAAAATTTTTCTACAGCAGTGCAGTGATATTTTACCAGTTTCTGAAGTCAGTTTCCAAACTACACCATTGCCAAATTAGACAAGTTTTCTCATTAAAAATCTATATATTACATGGGTCAACACCGACCCATGTAATGTATCCAGTGGCTTTATGGTAACTTTGTGGCACTGGCGCCGTATATGACATTGGTTTTGCTATCTATATTGGCTTAAATTTTTGAGATGATTGAATATGGAGATAGTTTACAAATTTTTGTGCTCGTATTAGTATCTAAAATTTTAAAGTTAGCGAGAATGCAATTCTTTACAAATGTCTGCTTTGCTATTTCCTAAGAAGTTGTTGACAACTGAGACATTACTACAGCAGGCAGAAGAACCTTCACCCTTCATAAATTTTGTAAAATTCGAATCGTTGATACGATTTTGACGACCATCAAAGATGTTTGCATTTTAGTTTTTCCATACTCAGTCCAAGGAATGCTCTACAAATGTGATTAATGAAATCGCCATCTTTGTTCAAGTCGTATTGAGAGAAAATAATAACTTTAGGAAAATAATAACTTTTAAAATTTAATTTTGCACTTGGATAACTGATTAGATTTCAAATAAATTCGTATTATATACTACATATATACTGCAGTTGTTCGTGATTTAAAATGTGAAAATTCTAGTAGTATTCTGAATGATATTGTCTTTCAAAATTTCTATAGAAATATTCAATATAATTCTCCTAACAAAAATGTATAAAAATATCTCTCACTAGGCAAAATTATCTGTACAAGCAAATCGCAAGAAGAAAACATCCTGCTCCCGGTTGTAAATCAATTTATAAAAAAAATGGAAGTTTGATCAACATACGCAAAAATGAAAATCAAAATTCGTAGCAAAAGCTATAAGCGTGCCAATTTTACCCCGCTACATTTTCCACCTAAAAGAATATATAATTATGAATTTGTAGAATTTTTCAGTAAATAAATCATACGATTTGAGAAATTGAACATATCAATCATTCCCGTAATCTTATATGCCATAGAGGTAACTTGTACATATAACCAAATTATAATACTGTTCAATGTGAAAATTTATATTTATATCCATTTTTTAACACTTTACAACAAAGTTGAAAAGTGTTTATGACTTTGTTCATTCTGTCTGTCTGTCTGTCTGTCTGTCTGTCTGTCCGTTAGCACGATAACTGCCGTAAAAATGTCTTAATCAAAATGAAATTTTACTATGTTGTTCAGACGGTCTGTAGGACCTATGGGAATATAAATGAATAATATCACCCAATTAGTTTTGGATTGAACCCGGGTTGAAAAAATGAAATACATTGAGCCCTATGGGATCTGATTTTTCAAACATTTTTTAAGCGGATTTAAAATTCACAAATTTCTTCGAAAATTTTAGGTAATATTCAAATTGTTCCATAAAATATATAAAAAAAATTCAGCGAAATATATTCAGTAGTTTTTTAAATAAAAATTAAATTAATAATTACACCTCTTATATGAAACGATCACGTGACCATGATATGAAACGATCACGTGACCATGATATGAAACGATCACATGACCCACTTCAAAATGTTATATGGCATCCATCTTGTTTCAAAATCGTGATTTTTTTAAGTTCTTTTTAATACATATTGAGTGTTGTATCCGTCCTTAAACTACTTTATTTTTGCTTAAATTCTGTGCATCTACATACTGAAACAACGCAATGACAATATATTTGAGTTTAAATGGTCATCTAAATTTGATTATTTCTACAACTAAGCCTATTTTTCACCTATGTAAAATGTAAACAGCAAAATATGTAGAATGAGTTGTGTTAGAATTCCTGTATTTTTTAACACAAAATAATTTAGTCCATGGAGTCTGCATGGCTGATATGAATGAAATATTAATTGATTTTATAAAGAGAAGGACGATTTTTTCGATGAAGTTTTAAGCATAGAGTTTAATTATTTGTAGCTCCATGGTCTTAAATAAAATGTTTAAATAAAATAAATTATTGTAGTATTGTGATGAATGAAATGAATGGGAGAAAGTTATGAATGAAATCCTGTTTTTATAGAGAGATCCAGGCGTGTTATTTTTTCTATGACGTCATTTGAATTAATTTCAGTTGTTTTCGATGAAGTTTTCAAATATAATGAATTATCGTAGTATTATGATAATTCTAAAACTATTACCGAGGAATGTATAACATTTTAGAGATGTTTAAACCAGGCAATTTATATTTCAATGCCGTCATTTGAATGAAGTTCATTTTATTCGATGAAGGTTTAAGTTTTCAAATATAATAAATTAATGCAGTATTGTGATAAGTTTCAAAATATTACCGAGGAATGTATAACATTTCAGACTTGTTTAAATAAAATTGCATTGAAGTTGGAAAGTGTTTCATAATCAATGCTTTAAGCATGATTGATCTTTCTTGTTTATTATTGAAAGGGTATAAATTTAAAAATCGTCTGCAGTATAAATACATTTTATTTAATTTTGTTTCTAAGTAACACCATATAATTTTCTTAAAAAAAGTTACGGGGAATTAATCGTTTGTACTATGCTATATATATGGAAGAGGTTTTTTTATTAATATCTCGAGAATGCATGAGCTCAGATACTCGAAAGGTTTGCGGATTTATCCACAATGAAGTTGAGAATAAATATATCAAATTAAAAAGAAATATAAAATCTTTAAATTTGTACAAACAAATATACAAAGAGACAAACAAAAGACTAAATTTTATATATATGGATATAACATCAGCCAATTTTTGAAATTTTAAATTCTGTCCTAGTAGATTTTGACCTCATTAAATAGATGCCATTGTTGCAATAGTTTTATATAATTTCAGAACTAATTAAATATTATTTCATAAATTTAAATTATCCTGATGAATCCTCAAATCCCTTTCTTTTGACATTTCTATTCTCAGAATTTCGAGATAAACTTCTTAGCAGGATCATTGGAGCCCGGGATTATCGTCCCTAGTTGATATGATATTAAAAGATGAAGTAGAACCTTTAGTGGTATTTTAGAAAGGTAAATACCATTTAATCGTAAAAATCTAACTTCACAAATATTTTGTCTAGTCTATTTATTGCACTAAACTAGCTTATTAAATAAATTTGTAGTTCTGGTTCTTAAAACAAGGGTTTATATCAAAAGGTTTATATCAACAAGGGTTTATAACCTATGGAATTTCAATAGAGGTATTTGCATTCAAAATAAGAAAAAAAAATCTTACAATTAATTGTGAAATAGATGAAAGTATATTTTATCTACAAGTCAGAAAAATGACTAATCTTCAATAAGAAATTATACTCTATTTCTCACGCATTTGTACTTCAGTTTATACTCCAAGTTCTGAGATCGCTGTGTAAATAATACAAATGAGGATGAAAATAACACAACTCAATTTCCGAAATGCCTATTTTGAAAAAAAAAATTTCCCGCATTTAATGTTTACCATTCGAAAGCAAGTTAATTGTATAGCGCAATTTGATAATGACTATATAAATACTTCATTGATTCCTGAAAATATCCTGTGCTCCCTCATTTAAAGTGTCAGATAACCACAGACACGTGGGGATGGCTTCGGTAGGTAGAAAAGTTCATTTCTCCGTGCGAGGGTGTGGCTTCAGTTGGTAAAAGACCTCCAGCAAAGCTTCCAAACGGAAGAATTCGGTTCATTCCAAAAATTTAAGGTATGGCTCGGTTAAAATATGTATAATTAATCAACGGTTGGGTTTATGAACTTATGTTTTTTTATTAGTCTGTGATTGATTTAGGAGTTGCTGTTAAATGATAAATGTTAAATGGCACGTCAATATGTTATATCGTAATATAAAAATCGTAATATAATATCGTAATATAATATTAGTCTGTGATTGATTTAGGAGTTGTTGTTAAATGATAAACGTTAAATGGCACGTCAATATGTTATATCGTAATATAAAAATCGGAGAGGTTTAAAACGCATGAAAAGTATATATTTAAAAAAATCATTGAACTTGTCTTTTAATTGTTTGGATTCCGTTCAAAATTTATTTTGAAAGATAATGTTTCGATCTGTCCGGTGGTGTCAAGATGGAAACTGCGTGATAATATTTTAGGTCGCTAAAGGATCGATTTGCGTGAAAGAAGATAGATCGCCTTTCATTATGTTAGATTATGAATTATGCGCATATTATTTATACGCATATTATGCGTACGAATAAAAAAAGATCTATATGGTTTCCCTAGTAACATATTCAACTCTGGATATCAGTTATGAAATTTTTTTTTATTGAAATAGGACTAAAAGATTAAAAATTTTGATTTTAGGAATTGACTGACTTGAATTCAGTCTTTCAATTTCATACAGCATGAATTTAGTTTTAAATTATTTATATCATTTTATACTGGGTTCCTTTGAAAGTTCTTAAGTACCACAATAACTTTGTATGGAATACCTGGTCTGGCTATAGTTAAGTGACCATGTCCAATTAATAAATGTGATTTTAGCGCCACCTAGTGGATAATTAAAAAAGTTAGGATAACAAACACGGCAACAGAGCATAGACGAAGAAAATATCATTGTCCTATTAGTAGAAAACTATATCAGGAACGAATGAAATACTAATACTCTTTATAATCTCTACATTAAAAGAAGTAGCTGACGTCGCCGTTACTACCATCACAGTCGCTGCCACTGTTTGACAAATATTTCATTCCTTGAGATTCTCTGCTCCGTACCGCAAAAGCTATAGCACACAAAAATATAAAGTTTGGTAAACTTGTAGAGAAAAGTTTGGGGAACACGCTGAAATAAACTTTTTTCATATATATTGTAGTTTAAGAAATATTTAATACCAAAATGAAATTATTTGAGTTGCGAGTTTGAGTCCTGGATAGACTAACACTTACAAGATCGCGAATTTTTGCAGGCAGGTAGCTACATAGCTGAATTTTTGCAGGGTGAAGCCCTTTTTTCTAATTTCGATGTAGTTTACGAGATATATTTCTTTTTATGCACTTTCGAAGTGAAAAATGTTCTTTTGTATTGGCACATTCATCGATTTTCTCTGTCTCTTACCGCAAAAACTATATCCTACAAAAATATGAAATTTGGTACATTTATAGAGAGATAATAGGGTAACACAATGAAATAAACTGTGTACCTATTTAAACTTTAGTTTGGCTTGAAATAGCTCGCGAAGCAAGCCCTGAGACCGCAACGAGTTACGGGAGTTGGCGAAGCCTAATGAGCAGGGGGGCAGAGACTTCTAGTCTGTAAAAAAGTGGTATCATCAGGACGTGTAACATGGTAACACATGCAATGCTTTTCAAAGAACACGGTAATATTATTGCTAGAATTTACATGGTCATTGTTGCTGATGCATATTGTGTCAAAATGTCTTCTGTAAAGAGTTTTATTGTCATAATATTTTTGATTTGTTATTTGGCACTGATTCTGCATGTCAGATTTGAATGCTGTCGGATGGATGGTTCAGATGTACAAAATCCGGTGCAGTAGAAAGCAGGGCCTGACTAACTCAGGGGCATGTGGGGGCCCAAACTAAAACAATTGCAACATTGGAAAATTAACGCCTGCTTTCTGAAAACTATATGCCACCAAATTGGTTTGCTCAGCGAAAAGATTCATTTAGCGGATATGAGACCGTACTAATTAATTCAAGAGTACTGATCTTAGAGTACGTTGGCTTCTTGGCTGTGGGAGTTGCCAACAATTTAAATTCTATTAAAATATGTAAGAACATTTTATACATTTCTCTAAAATCCAATTATGTTTTTGAAAAATACATTTATGATGTGGAGGTGTGGGTGGGGGGGGGGGGGAGGGGGAGGAAGAAAAGGAATGTCTGCCCGGGACCTCAGTTAGATTCAGGTCTGGGAGGAGGGGTTACTATTTTCGCTATATCAACTTTTCTACACCCATTTACAACTATGTACTGAACTCTATTTTACAATATTTTGCTTTTTAGTCTAACATAAGAATATAATTAAACAAGAACAAACTTTACCACATTATGATTTTCTATAAATGTTATTGTCAAATGTTATTGCCAAATTATAGAGCCATACAGTATGAATGAACATCTTGTTTGAAACACGATTAAACGTAAACATTGATGCAAATACTAATTTCGATACAGGTAAGTTCGGGGGCCAACGGCCGTACCGTGCTGAAAACACCGGTTCTCGTTAGATCACCGAAGTGAAGCAGCATCGGGCGCGGTTAGTACTTGGTGGGTGACCACCTCGGAACGCCGCGTGCTGTTGGCCATCTCGGGTGCGGTATCCCCGTGGTTTGCGCGCTAGATTTGCACGCTGCCACAAATGCCGCCGTGTTCATGCGGAGTACGATCACGTTAAACATGTGGGTCCGTAAGTCCTTCCGAGAGGTTGGTAGGGGAAGGAGGGTACGGTCCCTGTGGATGCCTCCCCCACTGGGTTCCGGTCTAAATTGGGTGGCACTTCCCGGCCGTCCATACAGTTACCTTACACCTTTCTGGTAGGTCGGACGGTCTGGGTCTCGACAACAACAACAGGTAAGTCCGGAAAATGATACTTTCAATAGGACTCTACGTTTCTTAATTGACACCTTGACCCGGGGCAATTTGACATCTTGACCCGGCCACTTTTCAATTTTGATGCGGACGCATTCACTCTAGCTACGCCTGTATGTGAAGTTATTTCAATGCAACCATAGGTTAGTTAAACCATGCTTCTAAAATTGCCTTTTATTGATGACTTTCCGAGTTCAGGGCAAGTGTTAATCATTCGTTCATTTTATGGAAATTTTAAATTTTTATGATTTTCAGGTGGAGAAGCTGGAAATCTCTGTGAAAATGTTGAGAAACCTAGAGATTGTTTTGCTTAAATGTATTCGACACAAATATAAAGTTTTTAATAAAAATCATTATCGTGGAATTTACAGACAGCCATACATCTTTAATAACACGCTAATAAAAAAACTGCCAGCTCACGAAACATATAAGGCAAATTACGTTATATAAAACTGAAGATAATAATTGGTTTAATAACACGTTTTGTTTTTATTTATGTGTGTGTGACAGCAACAAATACGTTTTAATGGGGTTTCAAAAAGAGATTAAGCGCAGCAGGACTAACTATAAATCAAAATTTTTATTTTTGCGGACGTTTTGAAGGGAGAGAAAGGAGTGGTAATAGAATGAAATTTTCATAATTTTGCAAGTTTATCGAATAGTATTAAACGAAACAATACAATATGAAACAATTTTAAGAGATACATGAATCCCAACCAAATGCATTAACAAAAAACATGAACACGTTAGGTTAATTTGCTAAAAATTTTTTTGAGTAGGGTATTAAAAAATCAGGCGCATCGAGACTATGAAAAGAAATTCAATTTTTTTATGATTGAAGTCACTAGAAAGATGTAGTAAAATGTGTTTGGAATGGAAATTAAAACTTATAAAATTATTTAAGTGGGTTTCGAAAAACTTGATAATTCAGACTATGAAAAAAAATACTAATTACTTCATTACAGTCACTTGGAAAGGAATAAAAAAATAGGATTTATTTTTTTAACACTTTACAACATAGTTGAAAAGTGTTTATGACTTTGCTCATTCATTCTGTCTCTCTGTCCGTTCGCACGATAACTGCCGTAAAAATGACTTTATCAAAATGAAATTTTAGTATGTTGTTGAGACGGTCTGTGGGACATATCGGAATGTAAATGAAGAATATCACCCAATCAGTTTTGAATTGAACCCGGGTTGAAAAATTGAAATACATTGAACCCTACGGGACCTAATTTTTCAAACATTTTTTAAGCAAATTTTAAATTCACAAATTGTTTCGAAAATTTTAGGAAATATTTAAATTATCCCATAAAATATATAAAAATAAATTTTAGCAGAATATGTTCGGTAGTTTTTTAAATGAAAATTAAAATAATAATTGCACTCATATTATATGAAAAGATCATGTGACCCACTTCAAAATAAAATATGGCATCCATCTTGTGATGTTTAAAGTTCTTTTTAATTTATATATAGTGTTGCATCCGTCCTAAAACCGCTTTAATTTTGATTTTTTTTGTGCATCTATATACTAAGTCAACGAAATTACAATACTTTGGATTTTAAATGATCATCCAACTTTGATCATTTCTACAACGAAGCCTAACTTTCACATATGGAGAAAATAAACACATCAAGCTGTGAGATGAGTTGCATAAGAATTGCTGCATTTCTTTAATTCAAAATTATGTAGCCCTGGAGGCTGCAATATAACTGATATGAATGAAACATTCCTTGACTTTACATAGAGAAGTAGACGATTCGATAGTATGGCTCTTTCGGTGAAGTTTTAAGCATGGAGTTAGAAAGTAATTTTACCTCCATGGTTTTACGTTTTTAAGTAAAATAAATTAGTGTACTATTGTGATAATTTTAAATATATCGCCGCTGAATGAAAGGAATGGAAAAATGTTTATGGATGAAATATTCACTGCTTTTATATAGAGAGATAGGTGATTTATATTTCGATGACGTTATTTGAATAAAGTTCATTTGTTTTCGATGAAGTTTTCAAATATAATAAATTATTGTAGTATTGCAATAATTCTAAAAATAACACTGCTGAATGTATTACATTTTAGAGATGTTTAAATAAAATACATTTCGGCTGGAAAGTGTTTCATAATCAATGTTTTAAGCATGATTGATCTTTCTTGTTTATTTTAGCAATGCATAAAGAAGTAAACAAACACATATGAAATAATTTTTAAAGATAAATCGACCCAAATCAAATGGAAGAAAAATAACATGAACGCCTCATAATGATAAGAAAATTTGTTGAGTAAATTTCATTTAGACTTCGCGAAAAATGCATGAAAATATAGAATCCCTCTTTTTGAGTTAGAGAGGAAAAAAAAATTAACACATATTTTAAAAACTAATTTTAAATAGTCTTTAATGTTACAGATCGGGATTAAGCGATTATTTTCCTTATTTCGCTTTAAGAAAAATAACGCAAATAAATGTGAATAAAGACACAAATATATCAGCTGGAAGAAAGGAACAATAAAATATTTTTGTTGCTTTTATTCAAGAAATCAGTCCGGATGATGTTTCCCATGATTCATAGCGATAAATACAGCAAACAGAAAAGAGAATATAGGAAAGCACTTTCAATTTAAGGATTGGAGAGGAAATGGACAACGAGCGTATTTTTTCACACAGAGGATTTTCGAGGAGGATATTTACTTCATGTCACTGGAGAAGGGCTTTTCGCTCGGATTCCGGAAGGTATTTTGAGAAGTGAAGACTTCTTACCATAATCTGCTAAAAGCAGAGATTCTGCACAAATGGCGGGTAAAAGCAGAGATATGGCATGAAAAATGCATTTGAGATTTTATATTCATGCATTTTTAAATTTCCGTTATGTAGTATTTGAGTACGGATTTAATGTAAAAAAAATCTGATGTGGACAGCACATGACTTTCCTTATATAATGCAACGAATTTACTACTTTTACAGTTAAAAAATGTAATTCTTATAGTAGATACTTATATTCTTTCCAAGGTATTGAATTTTCTTTAATTAGTCGTCATTTTCATTGATTAAGCGTCATTTTTATCCATTTGGAGAGATTTTTGATAATTTGGCAACATTTAAAAAGTCGCCAAGTTGGCGACATTCCACGAAATTCGTCGCCAAAATTTCGCCAAGCGTTACGGACGGGAATATAAGTTTTTCCTGCAGCAGATAAATGACTATTGGTGTTCAAATACAAAAGTATTACTCTATCTTTTCTCGTGAATGGAACGAGTTAGATCCAAGAGAATGATGTCATCAAATTTATCGCATGATATTACATATGAAATGTGAACATGCTTCTTAACAGTTAATATTTTTTTCTATTTTACTTGAGTTTTTGATAAATTTATTTGAAAAATGTCTCGAGAACGGTTAATGCTAGCGTTCTATAGTTTATATCAATCTTTTTTAAGGAAAAATTACATAATAAATATCTATTTGCTTAACTTTATTAAAGGTGTTGATTTTTTGATGATTTTTTCAAACTTTCACTCGAAGATTTAGGGGGTTCTGAACATTCGATTATGTTTAAAAACCATAGACTTCCAGTATTCATGGATTGTGATTTTTGTACCAAATTTCATTCGAAATGCTCCATTCGTTCGTGAGATATCGTCTCCACAGTCTCACTGACACACACACACACGCACACACTCATATATTTTCACACACACACATACACATACACACACATACAGACATCACCTCAATAATGTTCGATTCGTGATCAGGTATGCTTGAAACAAGCTCTCCCGTCGAAAACTCGAATTCGAATTTTCGGCCCCGTCACAATACTTTCCTTATACATTATGTATATAAGGAAAATAATATATGAATCACTTTTTTTGTTAAAAGAGAGTTTTTCTTTTGTGTGGGGAAAACTTCTCGGCTATACAAAAAAAATAAAAATCCGACGTGAGCAGCACATGACTTTCCCTGCAGACTCATACTCACATATTCTTTATTTCTTCAATAATTGAGTTCAATTGCACAAAATAACACACATGATTATTTTAAATTACGCTGGATTAGCAATTTTAATTCAATTTTTGTTTTCATTTGGTAACTATATTTACTTTCAAAGTTAGAGTAGCGAAAATGGGAAAGAACTAAAATATCTAGGGAACGGCTAAACCTAGAGTAATGGGGTTGGTCTTATTCTTTTCATCGTCAAACAGGCATTTAATTGATATATTCGAGCATACGTAGTATTTTATTTTAGATTTTGATGATTTTTGCGGGCCATTTTGTAGAACGAGACAGATTCTTTTATCTTGAATTGTACCAAAACCTAATCATCACTATGGTCATCCACAAGTGACTTAGCTATTAAATTTTATGAAATTTCGTCAATTACTTTTCGAGTTAGAGTGGATACAAAGATTGCAAAGACAGACACACAGACACGTAGAATCACAGACACACAAACACAGGAGTCACGCTAAAAATGTATTTTTCGTATTTTAGAGGCCCCAAAACGTGTAGAACCGTAGAAAACTTGAGTTGCGATTTTCTACATAATTTTAATACTTTCCATATACATTACCATGTATTGCAGGGAAAGTAATATAGACAGTTTAATTAATAGGCGTTGGATTTACTGTTATGACGTATGTTTTCAGATTACAAGGATAAATCAGAATTTCTGAATAACTAACGCTTTATTTGAAGCAGGAAAAAGAGTAAACAAGGACAAAATACACCAATAACTCTCTAGTTGTCTAAGAAGATCACAAAATAAACGACAAATAAAAAGAAATGAGCAGTGGCTTCTGTCCGCTGGAGCCGAAATATTTTTATTTGAATAACATCTTTCTTTGTTGGTGGTTTCTCTTCAAAAGACATATTAAAAACAGTTCATAATAGCGAAATTATAGCCACTCTATTTTGAAAATTAAGAATCTGGCCCTAAATCCAATTATATATCCTTGTGGGGCTTTGAAAGGGCTACTAATTACTTTCTTACTGCTCATAGCGTGATAAAATATCGAAATGAGAAAAGTCCTTTTACAATAGTTTAAAATATAAAAATTATATAATTGCTGTATTTCGAACATTAAGAATTGGATCTGAAATTAAATTATATATCCTTCTAAAGCTTTTAAAGAGTTATTAGTTCCTTCATTACTGTTTATGCCTAGCACTTTTAGTTTTCGAGATATAAGCGTTACAAACATTGGAAACGGAAAATTTGCAAGCTTCATATTAATTTCACAAGACAATTTCTATAGAAAACTATAAGAGCTTGTAAAAACAAATTATTGATCTAAAAACTATATTTCTCATTGTTTATTTTTGTCTTTTACTATTTATATCAACATTTTAGTTTAGAAGATATTACGAGTTAAATCAAGTAAAATAAAGCAAAAACTCGTTCGGAAAAAACTTTTTCTTCCGAAAAAAAAATGCAAAATATTCAAATATTCAAAGTATTTATATATATTCATAAATTATACTCGTTCAAAGAGTTACAAGGCTTTCAAAGTGCTACAAACTACTACAATCTGTTTATAGTTAACGCTTTTAGTTTTCGCTCGAATTACAGTCGGATACCCCAAATATAGACTTCACAGAAAATTATCAAATTATTTTACTAACTCGATCGGCGGCATAAGAACTAAACTTATACAACTTATATTTAAGATTTAGATGAAGCTATGAACTTGTCTGGCGGAGCATAAATACGTACTAGAATTTCATACTTTCAAGTCTTCTCTTCAAACCTCATCAATCATTAAACATATTTTGAATCCCCAAATCTACTTTACTTTATGACTTTTTTAAAATAAAATAAAATATCACGTGCTTATGCACCAATGTTTCACCAAGAAGGAAACATATTGAGTTGCGACGCTCGTGACATGTAAAATGGTACAGCTCTTTCCCTCCCATTCGCAAACCGTAAAAGGGCAAAAATATTGAAATATCGAAATTATAACTATTATAGTTCAAAAACAACGAACTAGATCTCAAATCAAATTATATGTCCTTATAGGGCTTTTAAGGCGGCCTTATGTGCGACTAGGCACGATGAGTGATGATGATGATAGTACTTTTAAAAGGCTACAAATTACTCTTAATAGTTTATAGCTAGCATTTTTAGATTTTGAAATTTTAGTATCACAAACTTAATAACGGAAAATGTCATGAAAAATAATCTTCAAATTGATATGACGTTTCTTCGAAAACTATAAGAGCTTGGTAAAAACAAAGTATAGATCTAGAAACTGAATTTCCTACTGAACATTTTTGTCTCTTACTATTTATATAAAACTGTTATAGTTTCGAAAGTATTTTAAGTGAAAGTAAACAAAATGACGTAAGAACTCGCTCGGTCAAAACCGTTTTAGTTTTTCCGAAAAAAAGTTCAAAATGTAAAATATTGAAATTAATTTCATATATTCTTAATATGTATTATATTTCTAAAAAGAAAAACAGTAAACATTGCATATTAGGTTTGGGTTCGTAGTTATAAGGGGCCGAAGTGTTTATATTTTCATAACGCTCAGATTTTAGCCAGAGAAATCCCAAGCATGGATATTATTCACATCGTAAAATAGCAATCAAATATATACCTAATTGAGAAAACAAATGATTATATTTTCAACACACTGTCGTATTCACAATTCATCATTACCCGTATCACATCAAACTTTTCTAACTGAATGATGTCCGACTTATAATACTCTGGAAATTTCTAGAAAAATTGATGTAACTAGAAATTCCTGTGCATTCTACTAATTTGAACAGTTTTATAAACTCGCCAAGATGGCGATATTTAGCCAAATTTGTCACCAAAGTCAAGCCATCCGGACTTTCAAATGGTTGCCTGTAAATGTATCTTCGGGGATATGTTAAAAAGATGCCTTTGGTATTCGTAAGATGAAATATTACATTTCAGCATTCTGTCTGATATACTCATGTTTGTAAAAATTGCAACACCATGAAGTAATCACGCGATTGAGCTGAAACTTACAGCAGAAGCGAATTAGGGTGTCTTATACAAATGATTAGAGATTCACAGTCACCGCCATGTGTGGGCTGAGCAGCGCCCTCAGAACGGCTGCTTTAGCCGTATAAAGAGAGAGCTGTAGCGGGACGTTAAAAATAGTCTATGGTTGGTTTTCTGCCAGCGGTAAACGTTTCATGAGAAGTCGCTATGTCTCTATGATGGCAGATGGCGCCATATGAGCAAGTTGAGGATTTTGAGCGAGGACGAATGATTGGCCTTCTTGAAGGTTTTTTTACTTTCCTTATATACATAATGTATAAGGAAAGTATTGTGACGGGGTCGAAAATTCGAAATCGAGTTTTCGACGGGACAGCACGATTCAAGCATCCCTGATCACGAATCAAACATTTTTGAAGTGTGTGTGTGTGTGTGTGTGTGAAAGTGTGTGTGTGTGTGTGTCAGTGAGACTGTGGAGACGATAACTGACGAACGAATGGACCGATTCGAACCAAATTTGGTACAAAAACCACAATCCGTAAACACTGGAAGCCTATTGTTTTTATACGTAATCGAATGTTCAGAACCCCCCTAAATTTTCGAATAAAATTTTGAAAAAATCGTCAAAAAATGAAAACCTCTTATAAAGTTATGTAAATAGACATATCTTATGTAATTTTTCATTAGAAAACGATTGACATAAATTTTAGAACGCTAACATGAACCGTTCTTGAGATATTGCAGATTTTTCAAAAAAATTATTAAAAAGTCATATAAAATGAAAAAAAAAAATTTCCTATTGAGAAACATGTTCCCTTTTCATATGTAATACCATGCGATAAATTGGATGACATCACTCTCGAGGATCTAGCTCGTTCCATTCATGAAAAAAGATACTTTGAGTAATACTTTTGTATTTGAACGCCAATAGTCATTTATCTGCTGTAAGAACAACTTATTTCTTCGTCCATAACGCTTGGCGAAATTTTGGCGACGAATTTGGCGGAATGTCGCCAACTTAGCGACTTTTTGAAATGTTGCCAAATTAACGAAAATCTCGCCAAATGGATAAAAATGACGCTAAATCAATGAAAATGACGATTAATTGTTGAAAATTCAATATCTCGGAAAGAATATTAGTATCTACTATAAGAAAAACCTATTTTTTTACTGTAAAAGTAGTAAATTCATTACATTATATAAGGAAAGTCATGTGTTGCCCACATCAGATTTTTTTATCGTGCAATACAGCTCGTATGGAGCGCAATGCCATGACAGTGATGCAGGTGTGGAAACAATGGACGGAAGAGAACCGAACGAGTCGCAAATACGGTAGTGGAAGACGAAATGTTACGTCAGCACTGGATGATAGACACCTCATCCGCATGGCAGCGATGGACCGTACAGCTTCATTTCGATAGTTAGCAGAACGTTGGAGTGCTGTTTCGAGCGTGTCATTGTCTGCTCCAATAATTCGACGGCGTCTGCCGCACCGTGGACTGCGTGCAAGAACTCCTTTGTACAGGATTACCCTGACGCAAAACCATCGACGCCTGCGGCTACAATGGGCTCCATCAACCTAGACAATGGAGTGCCGATTGGCAACAAGTCGTCTTTCCCGATGAATCCCGCTTTAATTTTCAGGTAAGGCGATAGCCGCATCCACGTTAGACGCTATAGTGGTGAATGCCGTCTTACGGAGTTATACAATGCCATGCTGGACGAACCCCAAGCGTGATGGTCTGGGCTCCATTGGGTATTTTAGACGATCTCAGCTGTTAAAAATTGTGGGTAATCTGAACAGCAACAGGTAAGTTATGGAGCCCGAAGGAAGCTGTATTTCAACAGAACAATGTCCGTCCACATGTTGCTAGGAATGTTCAAGACATCTTTTCAGAACAACAGATACAGTTTCTTCCTTGGTCTCCCTCATCACCGAATATGTCGCCTATTGAACATGTCTGGGATTTCGTTGGCCGGCGTCTCGCTTGTGACGTTCGTCCCGTATCTAATACAGCTGAACTTTGGGTTCGGATAGAGGCAATCTGAAATGCTCTTCCTCAGGTGTAAATTCCAAATCTGTTTGATTCGAGGCCACGCAGTATAGAAGTACGTATTGTAGCGCATGGTGGCTTCACCAAATACTAATTATCGACATGTAATATTGTGTTTTTCCTTTGCAAATTTATTCATTTATTTGTATCAGTGCAAGTCGTTTGCCGACTAAATTTCATTCAATTCTGATGATTCCTTTATGGTGTTGCAATTTTTACAAACAGGAGTTCAGTTGAACTGTTTGCTCGGGAATTTTTCCATCCCGTTTTTCTACTAAACAATTTAACCGATTGAAATCAATTATATTACAAAGGAAGGCTGTTACATGATTGTGAATATAATGTTGCGATTGCTATCCTTGTGAAGATAATTCGCTCTTGCGTTATTGAAAGGCAGAAGACATAATTTTAAAAGAAAATATTTACAGTTGCAATATGTTTCATTATTTAAAACAATTGCTGACTTATCTTTTTGAAAAGTTTAGATAAAGCCTTTTAAATTCTACATGGAGATGTTGAAAAAAAATGAAGTGGGTATCTTAAGAAATTTCTGAATTAGCCGATTTCTTTAATTAATTCGTCACAAAGAACAATACTTTATCGGCCTTTCTGCAGCCAGATGTTCTGGAAGATATTTTTGGTCAGATGTTCTTGAAGATATTTTTCGTCAGATATTCTAGAAGATATTTTTCGGCAGATGTTCTGGAAGATATTTTTGGTCAGATGATCTGGAAGATGTTTTTGACCAGATGATCTGGAAGATATTTTTGGTCAGATGATCTAGAAGATATTTTTGGTCAGATGTTCTGGAAAAATTAAATTTTTGAACAGGAAAGTATTTTTGTTTCATTGTTTTCTGAACTTATTATTAAAAAAATTAGATAAAGCTTATCTCATTATCATGAAAATCTGATAAAAAATCTAATGCGGATAAGCACGACATGATTTTCTTTACATAATACAAATATTTTGTTTCTTTTCTTCACAGTTTATTAAGAATGTGCGAAATCTACGACCGTACAAGATCCAGGAATATTTTTAGCGTTGAAATGTATATTAATATTGGACGCTTTACTGCATGACGATATTCAAAAATATTTCGATGTACCTAATTAACTTTTATTCTGTTTAAATCTATCACGTCAATCGTAAATAAGCTAGCATCTGTTAAGCAATGTAGTTTATATATTAAACGATTGTAATAATTAGAAATTTATATTTTATTACATAAAACCGGTGGTTTGTGTTCCAATCAATTGATTCTTAATATTTAAAATTACAATTATTATAATATTTTTATATGTTAATATTATATTTAACATTTAGTTATTGTATTAAAAATTTCGTTATTGTATTTAACATTTCGTTGTTAAATTAAAATCGGCGTATCTCATTACTATATGAATCATTGAATTACAGCTAAATTGGCGTACAAAAACCAGATATTAAAACCGTCGTACAAATTAATTCTTATACGTCTACCTATCGAAAACTAATTACATATGTGCCTTTAAAAATGCAATTAATTTGTGATACTCTAGACCTCCTAATTAAATGTACCCATTCCACAAAATGTGAAACTCGCTATATATCAGAACACTCTAAATCTTATTTTGTTAAAAGTAATTTAGTACCGTCGACAGTCAGATTCTTGATTTTGGTTTAATCCGATCCGTCTTAGCTTCCAGATCAACTGAAAAATCGAAAATTTCTAGAATTCGAATTAAGGGTGATGATACAAAGGGATTTTCAAAAACGTGCACCACTTTACCTCTTGGAAATAATAAAAAAAATCTGATGTGGGCAGCACATGACTTTCTCTGCAGACTTATATTCACGTTCTCATTATTTTAATTAAATTTAATTCACTTTTAATTCAATTTTCGTTCTCATTTGATAACTGGACTTATTTTCAAAGGTGGCATAGAGAAAATACGAAAAACTAAAATATTTCGAGAACGGCTAGTCCTAATGTAATGGGGTTGGTTTTATTCTTTTCATCGCTAAAAATTACGTATTAAAAAAGCATTTAATGGATATATTTGAGCATACGTAGTTCTGTAGTTTAGATTTTGACGATTTTTGCGGGCCATTTTGCAAAAAAAGGCAAGTTATTGCTTTTCGAATCATACCAAAATCTAATCAGCACCAGGGTGACCTGTACGTGACTCATCTACAGAATTTGGTGAAATTCGGTACATTAGTTTTTCAGCGAGAGTAGATACAAGCTTTTGCGGGCCATTTCGCAAAAAAAGGCGGGTTTTTTTATCCTGAATCGTACCCAAAACTAATCAGCACCAGACTCGCCCACACGTGATTTACCTATTAAATTTTGTGAAATTCGGTCCATTAGTTTTTTAGTTACAGTGGATACAAAATCTGCACAGACAGACAGACACACAGACAGACACACAGGCACACACACAGACGTCACGCTAAAAATGGTTTTTTCGTATTCTAGAAGTCTTGAAACGTGTAGATCCGTCGAAAACTCGAGTTGCGATTTTCGACATGATTCCAATACTTTCCCTATACATTACCATGTATTGCAGGGAAAGTAAAAAATCTGATGTGGGCAGCACATGACTTTCCCTGCAGACTTATATCCACGTTCTATTTATTTCAATTAAATGTAATTCACTTTTAATTCAATTTTCGTTCTCATTTGATAACTGGACTTATTTTCAAAGGTGGGGTGGAAAAATACGAAAAAAACTAACATATCTCGAGAACGGCTAGTCCTAGTGTAATGGGGTTGGTTTTATTCTTTTCTTCGTTAAAAATTACGCATTAAACAAGCATTTAATTTATATATTTGAGCATACGTAGCTTTTTAGTTTAGATTTTGGCAATTTTTGCGGGCCATTCTACAAAAAAAGGCAGGTTATTTTTTTCTGAATCGTACAAAAATCTAATCAGCACCAGGGTGACCTATACGTGACTCATCTACCGAATTTTGTGAAATTCGGTCCATTAGTTTTTCAGCTAGAGTGGATACAAACTTTTGCGGGCCATTTCGCAAAAAAAGGCGGGTTCTTTTATTCCGAATCGTACCCAAAACTAATCAGCACCAGCCCCGACCACAAGTGACTTACCTACAAAATTTTGTGAAATTCGGTCCATTAGTTTTTTAGTTAGAGTGGATACAAAATCTGCACAGACAGACAGACAGACAGACACACAGACAGACAGACACACAGACACACAGGCAGACAGACACACAGACACACAGACACACACACAGACGTCACGCTAAAAATGGTTTTTTCGTATTCTAGATGTCTTGAAACGTGTAGATCCGTCGAAAACTCGACTTGTGATTTTCGGTATGATTCCAATACTTTCCCTATACATTACCATGTATTGCAGGGAAAGTAAAAAGCACAATGTGATATGCTGTCGTTGCCAATCGAAAAACTCAAATGATTAAATCATTTTGTCGCACACGAAAAAAAAAAGATTCAATATATTTTTCCGTTTAACATGTTAACAGAATTATAAAGTCTGATGTGGGCAGGACATGACTCTCCCTGCAGACTCAAATTCATCTTCTCTTTATTCTTTTAATATTTCATTAAATTGAGTTTGTTTGCACAAAATTACACTGAATTTTGATTTTATTTCGTAACTGGACATTTTTTCAGAGACGGCGTAGTAAACCTTCGAAAAACTCAAATATCTTGAGAATGGTTAGTTCTAGAGTAATAGGGATCATCTCACTGTTCTTCCTCGTCAAAAATTACATATAAAACGAGCATTTAATTGATATATTTGAGTATATGTAAGTCTTTTTAATTTTGATTTTGACGATTTTTGCTGATAATTTCGTAAAAAATGCGTGTTTTTACTTTCCCTGTAATACATAGTAATGTATAGGGAAAGTATTGGAATCATGTCGAAAGTCGAAAATCGCAACTCGAGTTTTCGACGGATCTACACGTTTCAAGACCTCTAGAATACGAAAAAACCATTTTTAGCGTGACGTCTGTGTGTGTGCCTGTGTGTCTGTCTGTGTGTCTGTCTGTCTGTGCAGATTTTTTATCCACTTTAACTAAAAAACTAATGGACCGAATTTCACAAAATTTGGTAGGTAAGTCACTTGTGAGCGAGTCTGGTGCTGATTAGTTTTGGGTATGATTTGGAATAAAAGAACCCGCCTTTTCTTGCGAAATGGCCCGCAAAAGCTTGTATCCACTCTAACTGATAAACTACTTTACCGAATTTCACAAAATTCGGTAGATTAGTCACTTGTGGGTTACTCTGGTGCTGATTAGATTTTGGTACGATTCGGAAAAAAATAACCGGCCTTTTTTGCAAAATGGCCCGCAAAATTCGTCAAAATCTAAACTAAAGAACTAGGTATACTCAAATATATCCATTAAATGCTTGTTTAATACAAAATTTTTAACGACGAAAATAATAAGACCAACCCCATTACACTAGGACTAGCCGTTCTCGAGATATTTTAGTTTCCGTATTTTCTCTACGCCACCTTTAAAAATAAGTCCGGTTACCGTATGAGAAAGAAAATTGAATTAAAAGTGAAATAAATTTAATTAAAATAAAGAGCACGTTGATATAAGTCTGCAGGGAAAGTCATGTGCTGCCCACATCAGATTTTCTTTTTAGAATCATACCAAAACCTAATCAGCACCAGGATATCCCACAGGTGACTTATCTACTAACATTTGTGAAATTTGGTTAATTACTGTTTTAGCTAGAGTAGATACAAGAGATTCTTGCAGGCCATTTCGCACAAAAAAAGACGGGTTCTCTTATCTCGAACCGTACCAAAAACTAATCAGCATCAGGGTCGCATACAAGTCACTTTCTCACCAAATTTTATGAACTTTGGTCCATTAGTTTTTGAGTTAGAGTGGATACATAATTGCACAGAGAGACAGACATACAGACAGACACATACATATAGCCAGACACACATGCAGACGTCACGCTAAATAGTTTGTTGTATGCTAGATGTCCCGAAACATGTAGATTCGTCGAAAACTCGAGTTGCGATTTTCGACATGATTCCAATACTTTTTCTATACATTACCATGTATTACAAGGAAAGTAAAAAATGTGAACCAGTTTTATGCTTACATCTGAAAGGATTTTGATATTCTCGAAAGTTATTAACAACTTATAGTAGATATATAGGTGCAGTGACATTTACTGACCACTAGCCCTCTCATTCTAAATGGATATTTTACATGCAAAGCTACTTTTAGAAGTTATGTGCTGTTGTTGTTGAGATCCAGACCACCCGACCTACCAAAAAGGTGCAAAGTAATTGTTTGGACTGCTGGGAAGTGCCACCCAATTTAGACCAGAACCCAGTGGGAGAGGCATCCACAGGGACCGTACCCTCCATCCTCTAACAGCAATCTCTCGGAAGGACTTACTTACCCACATGTTTAATGTGATCGTACTCCGCGTAAACACGGCGGCAGTTGTGGCAGCTGCTGGATTCGAACCCGAGCCTACTTAGGGCAAATCCTGCGCGTTAACTACTGGGCTACCGTGCCCTAGGAGTTATGTGTCGAAAACCCAGACCACCCGACTCGCCCTAGGGCACGAGCAGCAATAAGAAGTTATGTGTAGAGAAACTCGGTTGTAGGGATTACGTGTTACAATGGAGATCCATATGTTGCTCTATTCTCCAAGTTTTGTATATTTATCTTTTGGTATAGCTCCTTAAATAAGAGAATCACAGAATACTTTTATACTTTGACAAGATTTTTGGGCTTCCATCTCCATTTAGAAATCAAACGGGACGACATTTCTCGTGATTCGTGGCTGAAAAATATAGAAAACAAAAGAGGAAGTGTAGGAAACAGCTTACTGTTCTAAAATTCAGGAATGGAAAAGCACTATACGCGAAGGAGATTTTCCGGTTGAATATCAGTTCCTGACACTGAAGATGGATTTTCACAGAAAAACTTCGGAAGATTATTTTTGAACACAGGGATTTCTTACCGCAATCTGATAAAATCCGTGTTTAAAAAAAATGGAAAATGTATTTTAGTGTTTATATTTATGCATTTTTACACTCTACATTACATAATATAATATTAGTAAAAAGTTGCAAATGATTTGAAAAAATTATGAAATAAGGAGGATTAGCAAATGTGGTTTTCACTAAACGACGTATTTCAGAACTGACACCGCTGACAAAACGGACATCGAAACATTTACTTTCTTCTGATATCAAAACAGTTATTTGCTCAATAATATAATAACTTCGCAAATGCAGCATAGACCAAATATATACTGGTCAACCGATTTTAAAGGCATAGAATAAATATAGCTGTCATTTTCAGGAACAACAAGAAAGGCCACTTCAGTTATTCAAGCAAGTTCAGCAATTGTGTTAGAATAGCCCAGGGAGAAGGAAGTGGGAGACAGAAGTAAAAAGAGCTGAAATAGGAGAAAAGTTATCATCGTTGTGGGAGAAATGATACAGGGGAAACCAATCAGGAACGAAAATTACAAGCAAGATACTACGAATGAACGATAATAACTACGCAGGAAAGAAATAATTCCTGAAAATAAAGAATGAGCGGAAAGAAAGCAAAGAGAACGGATAGAAGAGCGAATAGAAACAGCAGAATAAGGAGTAAATCTACTAAAATGGCAATGAACGAGCTTGAGACGTTTTAAGCAGTAAAATATACAAATAAGAAAAATAAATAGAAAATATTTGAAAACGATGATAAAAAATCTGTTGTGGGCAGCACATGACTTTCCTTATATAATGCAATGAATTTACTATTTTACAGTTAAAAAAATGTTATTCTTATAGTTGATACTCATATTCTTCCCAAGATATTGAATTATCTTCAATTAGTCGTCATTTTCATTGATTTAGCGTCATTTTTATCCATTTGGCGAGATTTTCGGTAATTTGGCAACATTTAAAAATGTCGCCAAGTTGACGACATTCCGCTAAATTCATCGCCTAAATCTTACCAAGCGTTATGGACGGAGAAATAAGTTATTCTTACAGCAGATAAATGACTATTGGTGTTCAAATACAAAAGTATTACTAAAAGTACCTTTTTTCATGAAAGGAACGAGCTAGATCCACGAGAATGATGTCACCCAATGTATCGCATGGTATTACATATGAAAAGTGAACATGTTTCTCAATTGGAATTTTTTTTTATTTTATATGACTTTTTGATAATTTTTTTGAAAAATGTGCAATATCTCGAGAATGGTTCATGTTAGCGTTCTTAAATTTATGTCAATCGTTTTCTAATAAAAAATTACATAAGAAATGTCTATTTGCGTAACTTTATTAGCGATTTTGATTTTTTGACGATTTTTTCAAAATTTTACTCGAAAATTTAGAGGGGGTTCTGAACATTTGATTGCGTATAAAAACAATAGGCTTCCAGTGTTTACGGATTGTGATTTTTGTACTAAATTTCGTTCGAATCGGTCCATTCGTTAGTCAGTAATCGTCTCCAGAGACCCACTGACACACACACACACACGCATACTTTCACACACACACACACATACTTTCACACACACACACACACACATAGACATCACTTCAAAAATGTTTGATTCAAAAATGTTTGATTCAAAAATGTTTGATTCAAAAATGCTTGAAACGTGCTCTCCCGTCGAAAACTCGAATGCGAATTTTCGACCCCGTCACAATACTTTCCTTATACATTATGTATATAAGGAAAGTAATACATTATGTATATAAGGAAAGTAATACACTATGTATATAAGGAAAGTAATACATTATGTATATAAGGAAAGTAATAATTAGGACATACACGGGAAAATGAAATTCAAACATGAGAAGAACCAACTGGTTTCGGAGGACATATGAGCTAACTCTGTCAAATAAAAAATAGAAAAGGTAGACAAATGACAGAGAAATCATAACAGAGTGGGAAAAAATTATTGTTGAACGTTTCTTACTTGATTTATTTGCTCTCCAAACAACATTGTCTTTGGAGTTTTTAAATAATTTCATTTTGTATTTCACGACGGGGTGTACTTTTAAAATACGCCTTCTTACCAAAATTCAGATAAAAATGCAATACTTGAAAAAAGTTTGTACTAGCGTGTACGAATTCCCCCGTGGTGAAGGGGCGCCTACTCACCACGTCCATAAGACCCTACAGGGTGTCCCATGGCGAAGGGGAGGAGATTTGCAACTTCACTTTTATAGAGGCACCCGAAGGGTGGAAGTCTGACTTGGCCTCGACATGACAACATCCATGCCAGCTGGCGGGATTCGAACCCACAACCCAGCAATCTAGCTATCAGACGGAAACGCATGCCCCTAACCGCTCGACCACCGGATCGGCTTGTCCTAGAGTAATGGGACTTTCTTGTTTTTTAATCTAAAGTTGCACATAAATAAACGTTTACATGATGAAAAAAAATCAAATTTCGCCAAAACAGATTGAGTTTAAGCTGGATAAGGCTGCAACGGCAGACTGCAGTTCATACTCTTAGAATCTAACTATAAGGTACGTTCCAAAAGTTAGGATCGAGATTCCGCTGCAGGTAACATCATCCATAGGCCAATTTCGCGCTTATTATATGTTCGTCTATATGGATCAGCCGATATATAGAATGGCTGCTGGAAGACATGTGCTCCAACTTTGTGAACTCTATCGCAGAATTTTTTCAAAGGAAAATTTGGTATTGCACTTGCAGGCATTAGCAATATAAAAATTGTGAGATTGTGGGAAGGAGTGCGATTCTAAAACTTTTAAAGTTTAAAATATGACAATTTTAGTAATTTTATAAAACAAAATTTTTATTTTGGAGGGAGAATATGGGGGGGGGGGGGGATATAGCCCTTTCTTAGGTAACTTGGGCATAAAATTGAAATTCCAATTCAGGATTGTCCTACTGATGGCACTCAAACAAGGATAATATTTTGTATAATATATTTAAAATTAACAGAATTATTAAAATTTATTAAAAAATGAGCAATTATTGATACCTAATGAGATACGTAACTGTAATAAATTGTGATGCATATTATTAAAATCATTTTCAACGGCAGAAGGATATTTCAATCAAAACATTTTCTATGTATTTCATAGAAATTGATTAACGATATTATAAAGAGTAAAAAAATTGAATGAGAAAAATGTTAAATAATATATGTGTTTATTATACTCCTTTTTTTCTATTTGAACATGAATTATAAATTTTTATGCACAAAACGTACTATACACTTTTTAGGAAATAAAAGGGCTTAACTTTGTAGAGTGTTTTACCCTCTATAGGGCTATATGGTAACTTAATGAACCTTGATTAACACTCTATCGTACAGATTACCAAATTAGGGTGAGGGATTACTTATCCGTACTTAGATCTATTATACAAAGTGACATAACTCAAAACATGGTATAACTGGATATACAGGACTTTGCGGCCCAGCGCAATAACACACGGATGCAATTAGTTAATCAAAGGCATTTATTGTGTATTTCACTAAAATTAAAACAGTTGGCTGTTTAACTAAAATGGAGATCTATACCAAAGACCAGTATTGCATTTGTCCATAAATAAATACAAATATATAATGTAATAAACTTTTACGCACCTGGTGATATTTAGACAAACATTGGATTAGTCATAAAGCGTCTATGATTACCCAACTCTTTTCTTTTACCTCAAAACCCTGTTTCTGCTAGCCCGGGATACTAGACCCTTTTGGTCATAGTGGTATCCATTAGGGCGGGTCGCTCTATTCTTCTAACTCACGCACTAAGTTTAAGCAGATTAACGAGCCTCATTTCTTTTCACCATCTACTCCTCTAACCATCTAGCCTTCCAGCTTCTCAATCCATCTTTAATCTATTCAATCCTCCTAACTTACTCGCGATCTGAAACTTTATCCTGCTTCTACCCCAGGATCGCAGAAATGTTACACAACATAAAAAAATTATTGTTATTCAATTTCTTCAATTTTAATAAAATATTTACGATCATTAGAATAAACAAATTTAATCACGAAAAATACAAATCTGCCTAATACCAACAACAACACTGAAAATAAAGGCCAATTTTTTTAAAATCCATTTTATTCACATTACACAAATTGCAGTTTCGTACTGTACAAATAATAGCATGTTATCTAAGGGCTGTTATCTGCAGTTTAGATGTTAGTGTTGTTATATGCAGGATTATTTGCAGGATTACTGAGGGTTATCTAAGGTTATCTACAGGGTTACTGAGGGTTATCTAAGGGTTATCTATGAGTTATCTAAGATTTATCTGCAGGGTTATTTACCTAAGGATTGTTATCTGCAGATTAGATGTTAGGCTTGTTATCTGCAGGTTAGCTGTTTAGGTTTTTATTTGCAGGTTGGATGTTAGGGATTTCATCTGCATGATAGGTATTTGCGTTGTTACCTGCAGTTTAGATGTTACGGATGTTATCTGCAGGTTAGACGCAGGTTTGATATACTGGATGACACAAGTTGAAATTTTTCCAGTGCTTTACGTTTTATGGCATTTGTTACAATTAAGGGGACGGTGGACGTTGAAATGAGCAAAAACTGACTAAAAAAAGTTTATAATATATAACATTATTTTGCACATTTAACATTTGCTTACGGGTGGGACAGCGTCTATCCCAAACGAAGAACCTTCCGAACAGACAGATATCTAACATACCCTATCCCAAACAGTTTGACTCCCCTTTCGCAGTCATTGTCATCCATGGAAATCGCTGACAGAAACATTGCACCTGCTGTAGCAGGTGCAATGTTTCTGCCAGCGATTTCTATGGACGCCAATGCCTGCAGAGGGGGATCGAACTGTTTGGGATAGGGTATGTCAAATATCTGTCTGTTCGGAAGGTTCTTAGTTTGGGATGGACCCTGTTCCACCCGTAAGCAAAAGGTTGAGTGCATTTTTTTCGAAACGGAATTTTCACAGGTTTTACAATTTTAAAATGCTCCATGCGTTTTAATTTTTGTCTGATATGCATAAAATTTGGCAAGAAGACACCTGTCATACTTTTTAATGAAACTGGACATGTATTTTACAATTGAACATCATTAAGGTAATTAAAAGTGAATAAGAACCTAATTAAATGACGAAAATTAAGTTTCAATACAGAAAAATATTTAAAAAAAATTACCTTTCTAAGGAATTTAAAAGCGAATACCCAAATTTGTTCATAATATGATTTTGAGTGATTATAATGTAAAATTAATCAAAAATGTGAAGAAATGGCACGCAAGGAGCATTTTCAAATTTTCGTTAAAAAAAATTAAATTAAAAAAAAATACAAAATTATAACAAAATTGAAAAAAATTTAATGGTATTTTATATAGTAATGTTAAGAGGAATATTTATACAAATTTTCATGTTTCTAAGTCAATAAATAAATAAAAAATATTCAACTTCCACCGTCCCCTTAATGGGGTTAATATAATGTAAGATGGTATAAAAGGAAATGGACAAGACATTTATGAAAAAACCTTCACATATTTGTACCTGGTGTGTATGCCTCGTTTTCAACGGAGCAATAAAGCACTTTTAGTTGATTTTTCATACTAATTACGCACAATTATACGGATTTTCAGAAGAAGTGTCATCCGGATGTGGAATTCTTATGAATATTTCCTTATGAAATTCTATTCTAAAACCAATCCTCTAAGCTCGATAGCCAATCCTGAGAAACGGATGTTTCAAGGAAATTTAAAAAAAATAATAATAAGCTAAATTTTTGCCACTAATGAAAAGTTTCAAAAATCATGAAAAATAGAAAATATCCTATCAATAGCTTAATATATAGAACGGTGTCATTTCATCAGGTTGTTCAATTTTTTTAAAGCGACAATAGTTATTTTATAAGTAAATTGTTGCTTTAAAAATTAAGTTTCAAATAAATTTTCTGTGTTTTCTAATAAATCAAAAAATAACATTCTTACTTTACCTACACACATTGTATTATGTATAAGGAAAGTATTGTGACGGAGTCGAAAATTCGAATTCGAGTTTTCGATGGATGAACTTGTTTCAAGCATCCCTGAACACTAATTGGAAGTTTTAGAAGTAATGTCTGTGTGTGTGTGTGTGTCCGTATCTGTGAGATTGTGGAAGCAATATCTCACGAACGAAATGAGCGTTTTGAAATTTGGTACGATTTTTGCAATCAGGTAACGAAGGAACTCTATTGATTGTTAAACACAATCGAATGTTCGTAAGAAATTTCAATTTTTGAATGAATATTTGAAATAAAATCATTAGAAAATCAGGATATTAAAAAATGTTATAATGATTTCTTACGTAATTTTTAATTGCAAAAAGAATGACGCAATTTTTAGAACGCTAGCATAAACTGTTCTCGAGATATTGCAAATAAATGTATCAAAACATTATAAAACTAAAAATTATGATGTGGGCAGTACGTGACTTTCCCTACAGACTCAAATTCATTTTTTCTTTATTTCTTTAGCAATTCATTAAATTGAGTTTATTTGCACAAAATAACACGCATAATTATTTAAAATGACACTGACTTTTTCCTTTTAATTCAATTTTCGTTTCCATTTAGTAACTGGACTTATTTTTATAGGCTGCGTACAAAAGTGCGAAATTGAGAAAGGCTAGACATGCATCTGGAGAAGGGTTAGACATAGAGTAATGGGATTGGTCTCATTATTTTTATCGTGAATAATTGTGTATGAATTTAATATTTAACGGATAAATTGAAGCACACGTATTCTTTTATTTTAGATTTCAAGGATTTTGTTGACCATTTTGCAAGAAAAGGCAGATTCTTTTTCTCCGAACCGTGCCAAAGTCTATTCAGCACCAGGGTCACCCACAAGTAACTTACCTATAAAATTTTGTAAAATTCGGTAAATAGGTTTTAAGTTAGAGTGGGAACATACATTGCATAAACGCACATACGTCACGCTAAAAACAGTTTTTTTCCAAAAACGTGTAGATTCGTCGAAAACTCGAATTTCAATTATCGACTCGATTCCAATACTTTCCTTATACATTAGCATGTATTGTAGGGAAAGTCAAAATGAAGTAAGTATCGTTAAATAGGTTGATACTGCATATGCAGTATTATGAGACAAATTTATCAACATAACTCTCGGGGATCTAACTAATTCCATTCATGAGAGAATGTGTCTATTGATTAGAACTCAAATCATCGAAAAACAGTTCACCTTCCCCTTCTGCGTTTGTCTCTATTTAACGCTTGGCTAGAAATTTGTGACCTTTTCGACGAGCTTGAATAAATATCGAAAACTTTACGACTTTTGAAATATCATCAAATTGGCGAAAATGTCGTCAAGTGTGAAAAAGTGGCATTTCATTAACAAAAACAACCTCACATTGATGAAAATTCAAAATCTTGGGGAATTAAGCTCAATTTTTTTGACAAACCTTGTCACTTTTGGAAGAATTAATATTGTTGATTGTCATGTGCTGCCAACATAATATTTTTGTGTAATGTATCTAACACATTTTACATTTTCTTAAAAGAAATCGGTGAAATTAACGAGATATATATAGATCTGGGACATATTCCTTGATAGAAGCACCAGCTGTGTAAAGTCGCCAGATACAAATTCTGAAATAGGCAGCACATGACCTTCTTTATATAATGCAATGCATTTACTTTTTTTACAGTCAAAACACAATGTATAATACCCACGGTACTGTGTTTTTAACTTTGCATTGTACATTCGACGATTTTTCGGATTACAACATGTAATAATATTTCAAGGTACCCAATTAATTTATATTTCGCACAACTCTAAATTAACAATTATCAATATTGATAGAATCCTCAATAAGCAATATAGTCCATATATTAAGATATTTTAATAATTAATTCATCAATTAGGCGTGTACAAACAGTTTACACGCCAGTCAATCGTTTTCTAATGAAAATTTACATAAGAAATGACTATTTGCGTAACTTTTGAAGGTTTTTATTTTGTGATGGTTTTTTCAAAATTTCATTCTAAAATCCAGGGGAGGTTCTGAACAAACGCTTGCGTTTAAGAACAATAGGCTTCCAGTATTCACGGATTGTAAGTTTTGTACCAAATTTTGTTCAAATCGCTCTGTTCGTGAGATATCGTCTCTTCAGACTCACTGAAACACACACACACACACACACACACACACGCGCGCGCGTGCTCGCACACACACACACACACACACACACTCTCACACACTCTCACACACTCTCTCACACACACACTCTCTTTCTCTCTCTCTCTCTCATACACATACACACATACACACACACTCCCACACACATATTTTGCATCACCTCAAAACGTTTGATTCGGGTTCAAGGATGCTTGAAACGTGCTCTCCCGTCGAAAATTCGAATTTGAATTTTCGACCCCGTCACCATGCTTTCCCTATACATTATACTATGTATATAAGGAAAGTAAAAATATAAGAGCCATTTCAATATTGTTTTCTATTTCCTGAAATATATTTTCTCCGAAATTCCATGGGTTCCGAAAGGTTCTAGAAGTGGTTATGACCCCTCTCCACCATGCCGACGCCACTGCATTAGTTCACTTCTTTTCTGCACAATACATATTTAAAATATGAAAACTTGAGTGCCACAATTGACGAGGTATACCCATACTTATATCCCTGAAAAATCGATTACTTTTCACTTATGATTCGAAGCATGATAACAATATTTTTCTGGAAGCTGAAATCGATAAGAAAGATGCTTTTTCAAACTTCCTTATTTTTTAACATTATTATTTCTTCTATATTTTCGCGCTTTTACTATTCTTAACACAATGTATATAAATAAAATTGAAAATCTGCCTGTATATGCTTGAGTGTGTGATTGTGTGTTTGTGTTTGTGCGTGTGTGTGCGTTTGAATACGTGATTATGTGTGTTCGGGTTTATCTCATCATCTTGGGAGACTGGTTACACCGAATTTCATAAAATTTTATGGGTTATCGTGAAATAGACCCACTTAAAAGTTTCTAGGACCAGGGGTTTTCCAGATATGAATTGATATGAAAAATCAATCAGGCATAAAGTATTGATTATGAAACACTTTCCACTTGAAATGCAATTTTATTTACATTTTAAGCTGCTTCAAAAATTACCATCGCCAAAATGAATCATAACTTCATCGAAAAAGACAATACTAGTTACACGAAATAAACTTTATTCAAATGGAATTCATCGGAAGAATAATTTGCGATGTGTTTCCAATATTTACATCTTTAGAGGTGCCGCACACCAAAATGTTTTACTTGCCGAATAAATGATAAACGCTTTATTTTAAATGAGATATAGACCTGAAACTTGATACACTGGTCAATCGTAAGATTAAAGAAGAATCTAGTTTTTAACACTTTACCATAAAGTTGAAAAGTGTTTATGACTTTGTTCATTCTGTCTGTCTGTCTGTCCGTTACCACGATAACTGCCGTAAAAATGACTTAATTAAAATGAAATTTTAGTATGTTGTTCAGACGGTCTGTAGGACCTATGGGAATATAAATGAATAATATTACCCAATTAGTTTTGGATTGAACCCGGGTCGAAAATATGAAATACATTGAGCCCTACGGGACCTAATTTTTCAAATATTTTTTAAGCGGATTTAAAATTCACAAATTGCTTCGAAAATTTTAGGGAATATTCAAATTGTTCCATAAAATATATAAAAAAAAATTCAGCGAAATATATTCAGTAGTTTTTTAAATAAAAATTAAAATAATAATTACACCTCTTATATGAAACGATCACGTGACCATGATATGAAACGATCACATGACCCACTTCAAAATGATATATGGCATCCATCTTGTTTCAAAATCGTGATTTTTTTAAGTTCTTTTTAATTCATATTGAGTGTTGTATCCGTCCTAAAACTACTTTATTTTTGCTTAAATTCTGTGCATCTACGTACTGAAACAACGCAATGACAATATATTTGAGTTTAAATGCTCATCTAAATTTGATTATTTCTACAACTAAGCCTATTTTTCACCTATGTAAAATGTAAACAGCAAAATATATCGAATGAGTTGTATTAGAATTCGTGTATTTTTTTAACACAAAATAATTTAGTCCATGGAGTCTGCATGGCTGATATGAATGAAATATTAATTGATTTCATAAAGAGAAGGACGATTTTTTTCGATGAAGTTTCAAGCATAGAGTTTAATTTTTTGTAGCTCCATGGTCTTAAACAAAATGTTTAAATAAAATAAATTATTATAGTACTGTGATGAATGAAATGTATGGGAGAAAGTTATGAATGAAATCCTTTTTTTATAGAGAGATCCAGGCGTGTTATTTTTTGTATGACGTCATTTGAATTAATTTCTTTTGTATTCGATGAAGTTTTCAAATATAATGAATTATCGTAGTATTATGATAATTCTAAAACTATTTCCGAGGAATGTATAACATTTTAGAGATGTTTAAACCAGGCAATTTATATTTCAATGCCGTCATTTGAATGAAATTCATTTTTTTCGAAGAAGTTTTAAGTTTTCAAATATAATAAATTAATGCAGTATTGTGATAAGTTTCAAAATATTACCGAGGAATGTATTGCATTTTAGACTTGTTTAAATAAAATTGCATTGAAGTTGGAAAGTGTTTCATAATCAATGCTTTAAGCATGATTGATCTTTCTTGTTTAAATGATGAGGGGGGAAGCACACCAAAACGTTCGAACGGTGAAATAAGAGAGAAGGACTTGAAATATGATGAAGGGGTCAATCAATCGATAGAATCTCAGGGAAAATCCTTATTTTTGTAAAAACTGTCATTGAATTACACCGAAACGTTCGAAATGTGAAATGATAGTAAAATGGACTTTGCAATGAGATAGAGACTTTAAAATTGGTACAAGGATTGATCGTTAGACAGGAATAAAGTGTATGATACCGCACACTTAAATGTTCAATTATCTGAATAAATGCGAAATGCCCAGTGAGACAGATATTTCAAATTTGATGCACGGCTGAAGAGTTTGAAATGGGTCACTGGAAAAATCGAGTTATTCAAGAATTTACGTTATTTGGGGGTTACCTATTGTGAGATCGTTGACTTTCAAAGGGTATTTGGTTAAAGCTTATTCTAATACTTCTTCTTAACACTGAACCCTACCTGCAAATTATTTATCTGAACTACATATTCAAATTAGATTTTTTTTTCAAGTTTTAGGAAAGGTATCTATTGCACGTGATATTATTGACATTTTGGGCACAAGTGTCACACAAGGCACTATTAAATGCAGTGCATACATTGGCACAAATCAATGCAAGACCAAGCATAAACAGACATTTCATATCGCCGCCATAAACAACTGCGAATAAGTGAAGATGGTGTAAAATTTCACGGTCAAAAAATATATCTGATGTGGGCAGCACATGACTTTCCTTACAGAATCAAATTCATTTTGTCAATTTACTTCCCCTGCAATACATGGTAATGTATAGGGAAAGTATTGGAATCATGTCGAAAATCGCAGCTCGAGTTTTCGACGGATCTACACGTTTCGAGACCTCTAGAATACGATAAAACTATTTTTAGCGTGACGTCTGTGTGTGTGTGTCTGTGTGTCTGTGTGTCTGTCTGTGTGTCTGTCTGTCTGTCTGTGCAGATTTTGTATCCACTCTAACTAAAAAACTAATGGACCGAATTTCATAAAATTTGGTAGGTAAGTCACTTGTGCACGAATCTGGTGCTGATTAGTTTTGGGTATGACTCGGGTTAAAAGAACCCGCCTTTTTTGCGAAATGGCCCGCAAAAGCTTGTATCCACTCTAACTGAAAAACTAATAGACCGAATTTCACAAAATTTGGTAGATAAGTTGCCTGTAGGCCACTCTGGTGCTGATTAGATTTTAGTATAATTCGAAAAAAAATAACCTGCCTTTTTTTGCAAAATGGCCTGCAAAAATCGACAAAATCTAAAATAAAAAACTACGTATGCTGAAATATATCCATTAAATGCTTGTTTAATACTTAATTTTTAGCGAAGAAAAGAATAAGACCAACCCTATTACACTAGGACTAGCCGTTCTCGAGATATTTTAGTTTTTCGTATTTTTCCTACACCATTTTTGAAAATAAATCCAGTTTTCAAATGAGAACGAAAATTGAATTAAAAATTAATTAAATTTAATTTAAATAAATAGAACGTGAATATAAGTCTGCAGGGAAAGTCATGTGCTGCCCACATCAGATTTTTACTTTCCCTGCAATACATGGTAATGTATAGGGAAAGTATTGGAATCATGTCGAAAATCGCAGCTCGGGTTTTCGACGGATCTACACGTTTCGAGACCTCTAGAATAGGATAAAACTATTTTTAGCGTGACGTCTGTGTGTGTGTGTCTGTGTGTCTGTCTGTGTGTCTGTCTGTCTGTCTGTGCAGATATTGTATCCACTCTAACTAAAAAACTAATGGACCGAATTTCATAAAATTTGGTAGGTAAGTCACTTGTGCACGAATCTGGTGCTGATTAGTTTTGGGTATGACTCGGGTTAAAAGAACCCGTCTTTTTTTCCGAAATGGCCCCCAAAAGTTTGTATCCACTCTAGCTGAAAAACTAATGGACCGAATTCCACAAAATTTGGTAGGAAAATCTCTTATAGGACACCCTGTTGCTGATTAGATTTTGATATGATTCGGAAAAAATTAACCTGCCTTTTTTTGCAAAATGAACTGCAAAAATCGCCAAAATCTGAAATAAAAATCTACGTATGCTCATATATATACATAAAATGCTTGTTTAATACGTAATTTTTAATGAAGAAAAGAATAAGAGCCTTTTTTTGCGAAATGGCCCGCCAAAGCTTGTATCCACTCTAACTGAAAAACTACTGGACTGAATTTCACAAAATTCGGTAGATGATTCACTTGTGGGTCACCCTGGTGCTGATTAGATTTTGGTAGAATTCAGAAAAAAAAAATAATCTGCCTTTTTTTGCAAAATGGCCCGCAAAAAATCGTCAAAATCTAAACTAAAGAACTAGGTATACTTAAATATATCCATTAAATGCTCGTTTAATACGTAATTTTTAACGACGAAAATAATAAGACCAACCCCATTACACTAGGATTAGCCGTTCTCGAGATATTTTAATTTTCCTTATTTTCTCTACGCCACCTTTGAAAATAAGTCCGGTTACCGAATGAGAACGAAAATTGAATTAAAAGTGAAATAAATTTAATTAAAATAAAGAGAATGTTAATATAAGTCTGCAGGGAAAGTCATGTGCTGCCCACATCATATTTTTACTTTCCCTGCAATACATGGTAATGTATAGGGAAAGTATTGGAATCATGCCGAAAATCACAACTCGAGTTTTCGACGGATCTACACGTTTCGAGACCTCTAGAATGCGAAAAAAATATTTTTAGCGTGACGTCTGCGTGTGTGTCTGTCTGTGTGTCAATCTGTGCAGATTTTGTATCCACTCTAACTAAAAAACTAATTGACCGAATTTCATAAAATTTGGTAGGTAAGTCACTTGTGGGCGAATCTGGTGCTGATTAGTTTTGGGTACGATTCGGGATAAAAGAACTCGCCTTTCTTACGAAATGGCCCGCAAAAGCTTATATCCACTCTAGCTGAAAATCTAACGGACCGAATTTCACAAAATTTGGTAGATAAGTCACTTGTGGGTCACCCTGGTGCTGATTAGATTTTGGTAGGATTCAGAAAAAAAAAATAATCTGCCTTTTTTTGCAAAATGTCCCGCAAAAAATCGCCAAAATCTAAAATAAAAAATTACGTATAATCAAATATATCCATTAAATGCTTGTTTAATACGTAAATTTTAATGAAGAAAAGAATAAGATCAACCCCATTACACTGGGACTAGCCGTTCTTGAGAAATTTTGGTTTTTCGTATTTTCTCTACGCCAGTTTTGAAATTAAGTCCAGTTATCAAATGAGAACGAAAATTGAATTAAAAGTGAATTAAATTTAATTAAAATAAAGAGAACGTGGATATAAGTTTGCAGGGAAGTCATGTGCTGCCCACATCAGATTTTTACTTTCCCTGCAATACATGGTAATGTATAGGGAAAGTATTGGAATCATGTCGAAAATCGCAACTCGAGTTTTCGACGGATCTACACGTTTCGAGACCTCTGGAATACGAAAAAACCATTTTTAGCGTGACGTCTGTGTGTGTGTCTGTGTGTCTGTCTGTCTGTGTGTCTGTCTGTCTGTGCAGATATTGTATCCACTCTAACTAAAAAACTTCTTCTTCTTCTTCAGTGGCCTGACAGCCCAGGATGGGCCCTTGCCTTCCGCAGTATAGAACTCCAGGCTCCCCTATCCCTGGCCAAAGACTTCCAGTTCAAAACTTTTAAAATTTTAAAGTCCTTTTCCACATATTCGAGCCATCTGAGTTTAGGTTTTCCTCTTTTACGGGTGCCGAATGGTCTGGCAGAGAAGATCTTTTTTGTTGTACGGCTTTCGGCCATCCTGCACAGGTGACCCACCCATTTAATTCTCTGAATCGTGATGTAATTGACTATATCTGGTTCTTTAAAAGACTTATAAAGTTCTGAGTTAGTTCTTCTTCTCCAGATGTTGTTACAATTTAAGCCACCAAAAATACCTCTCAAGATTTTTCTCTCAAAAACAGAAATGATGTCTTTAACTTTTTCTGTCATTGCCCAAGTCTCAGCAGAGTAGGTAAGAATGGGTCTAAAAAATGGGGACTAAAAAACTAATACACCGAATTTCACAAAATTTTGTAGGTAAGTCAATTGTGGGCGGGTCTGGTGCTGATTATTTTTGTGTACGATTCGGAATAAAAGAACCTGCCATTTTTTGCGAAATGGCCCGCAAAAGCTTTTATCCACTCCAGCTGAAAAACTAATGGACCGAATTTCACAAAATTCGGTAGATGAGTCACGTATAGGTAACCTTGGCACATATTTTTACTTTCCCTGCAATACATGGTAATGTATAGGGAAAGTATTGGAATCATGCCGAAAATCACAACTCGAGTTTTCGACGGATCTACACGTTTCGAGACCTCTAGAATGCGAAAAAACTATTTTTAGCGTGACGTCTGCGTGTGTGTCTGTCTGTGTGTCAATCTGTGCAGATTTTGTGCAAAAGCTTTTATCCACTCTAGCTGAAAAACTAATGGACCGAATTTCACAAAATTCGGTAGATGAGTCACGTATAGGACGTCTGTGTGTGTGTCTGTGTGTCTGTGTGTCTGTCTGTCTGTGTGTCTGTCTGTCTGTGCAGATTTTTTATCCACTCTAACTAAAAAAGTAATTGACCGAATTTCTTAAAATTTGGTAGGTAAGTCACTTGTGGGCGACTCTGGTGCTGATTAATTTTGGGTTCGATTCGGGATAAAAGAACCCGCCTTACTTTGCGAAATGGCCCGCAAAAGCTTTTATCCACTGTAACTGAAAAACAAATGGACCGAATTTCACAAAATTTGGTAGATGAGTCATTTGTCGGTTACCCTGGTGCTGATTAGATTTTGCTACGATTCGAAGAAAAATAACCTGCCTTTTTTTGCAAAATGGCCCGCAAAAATCGTCAAAATCTAAACTAAAGAACTAGGTATACTCAAATATATCCATTAAATGCTCGTTTAATACGTAATTTTTAACGACGAAAAGAATAAGATCAACCCCATTACACGCCGTTCTTTAGATATTTTAATTTTTCGTATTTTCTCTACGCCACCTTTGATAATAAGTCCGGTTACCGAATGAGAACGAAAATTGAATTAAAAGTGAAATAAATTTAATTAAATAAAGAGAACGTGAAGAGAACGTCTGCAGGGAAAGTCATGTGCTGCCCACATTACATTTTTACTTTCCCTGCAATACATGTTAATGTATAGGAAAATATTGGAATCTTGCCGAAAATCGCAACTCGAGTTTTCGACGGATCTACACGTTTCGAGACCTCTAGAATACGAGAAAACTATTTTTAGCGTGACGTCTGTGTGTGTGTCTCTGTGCCTGAGTGTCTGTCTGTTTGTCTGTTTGTGCAGATTTTGCATCCACTCTAACTAAAAAAGTAATTGACCGAATTTCATAAAATTTGGTACGTAAGTTACTTGTGGACGAATCTGGTGCTGATTAGTTTTGGGTACGATTCGGGATGAAAGAACCCGTCTTTTTTTCCGAAATGGCCCCCAAAAGTTTGTATCCACTCTAGCTGAAAAACTAATGGACCGAATTCCACAAAATTTGGTAGGAAAATCTCTTATAGGACACCCTGTTGCTGATTAGATTTTGATATGATTCGGAAAAAATTAACCTGCCTTTTTTTGCAAAATGAACTGCAAAAATCGCCAAAATCTGAAATAAAAATCTACGTATGCTCATATATATACATAAAATGCTTGTTTAATACGTAATTTTTAATGAAGAAAAGAATAAGATCAACCTAGTTACACTAGGACTAGCCGTTCTCGAGATATTTTAGTTTTTTCGTATTTTCTCTAAGCCACCTTTGAAAATAAGTCCAGCAGTTATTAAATGAGAACGAAAACTGAATTAAAAGTGAATTAAATGTAATTAAAATAAAGAGAACGTGAATATAAGTTTGCAGGGAAAGTCATGTGATGCCCACACCAGATTTTTACTTTCCCTGCAATACATGGCAATGTATAGGGAAAGTATTGGAATCATGCCGAAAATCGCAACTCGAGTTTTCGACGAATCTACACGTTTCCAGACCTCTAGAACACGAAAAATCTATTTTTAGCGTGGCGTCTGTGTGTGTGTGAGTGTCTGTGTGTGTCTGTCTGTCTGTCTGTGCAGATTTTGTATCCACTCTAACTAAAAAACTAATTTATCGAATTTCATAAAATTTGGTAGGTAAATCACTTGTGGGCGAAACTAGTGCGGATTAGTTTTGGGTACGATTCGGGATAAAAGAACCCGCTTTTTTTAGCGAGATGGTTTGTAAAAGCCTGTATCCACTCTAGCTGAAAAACTAGTGGACTGAATTTCATAAAATTCGGTATGGGTCACCCTGGTGCTGATTAAATTTTGGTATGATTCGGAAAAAAAGTAATCTGCCTTCTTTTGCAAAACGTACCCCAAAAATAATCAAAATATGTAATAAAAAACTACATAAGCTTAAATATATCCATTAAATGCTCGATTTATACGTAATTTTTAACGAAGAAAAGAATAAGACCAACCCCATTACACTACGACTAACCGTTCTCGAGATATTTTAGCTTTTTCGTATTTTCTCTTAGTCACCTTTGAAAATAAGTCCAGCTACTAAATGAGAACGAAAATTGAATTAAAATTGAATTAAATTTAATTAAAATAAAGAGAACGTGGATATAAGTCTGCAGAGAAAGTCATGTGCTGCCCACATCAGTTTTTTTCATTTCATTATGCAACATTGAGGGTAATTGTCAAAAATAACATGGATACTTTTCTGATATTATATCCAATTTGCCTTTCCATTGCATCTTCGCTTCATGTAGCAACTTAATTCACTTTAAATTCTTCAGGTCCTGAAAATTCCAAAAAAAAAACTAAAATATCTTGAGAATGGTTCATCCTACCGCCATGAAGTCAAAGATGTCAAAATTCACATGCAGAACAAGTACATCATTAATATATTTCAACGATTTTAGTAATTTATTTCAGATTTTTACTATTTTTGCGGGTCATTTCGCAAAAACGAACCAGTAACACTTTTCAGAATAATATCAAAATCTAAAAATCTAATCAACATCAGGATAATCACTAAAGGATTTAACTACTAAGTTTTAAGAAATTTCATTAAATAGTTTTTTTAACTACAGTAAAAAATGCCTTCATGTGTTTGAAATTAAAAAATCTGGTGTGAGCAGCACATGACTTTCCCTGCAGACTTATATCCACGTTCTCTTCATTTTAATTAAATATATTTCACTTTTGATTCAATTTTCGTTCTCATTCGGTAACCGGGCTTATTTTCAAAGGTGGCATAGAGAAAATACGAAAAAAATAAAATATCTCGAGAACGGCTAGTCCTAATGTAATGGGGTTTGTCTTATTCTTTTCTTCGCTAAAAATTACGTATTAAACAAGCATTTAATGGATATATTTGAGCATACGTAGTACTTCAGTTTAGATTTTGACGATTTTTGCAGGCCATTTTGCAAAAAAAGGCAGGTTATTTTTTTTCGAATCATACCAAAATCTAATCAGAATCAGGGTGACCCACAAATATCTCATCTGCCGAATTTTGTGAAATTCGGTCCATTAGTTTTTTATTCAGAGTGGATACAAGCTTTTGCGGGCCATTTCGCAAAAATAGGCGGGTTATTTTATCCCGAATCGTACCCCAAACTAATCAGCACCAGCCTCGCCCACAAGTGACTTACCTACCAAATTTTGTGAAATTTGGTCCATTAGTTTTTTAGTTACAGTGGATACAAAATCTGAACAGACTGACAGACAGACACACACACAGACTTCACGCTAAAAATGTTTTTTTTCGTATTCTAGAGGTCTCGAAACGTGTAGATCCGTCGAAAACTCGAGTTGCTGTTTTTGGCATGATTCCAATACTTTCCCTATACATTACCATGTATTGCAGGGAAAGTAAAAATTATCTCTACAATGGCTCCTCTTACAGTACCGAGGTTGATCTTTATCCTTTTGTCGTTAAAAATTGCGTATAAAACAAGCATTTAATTGATACATTTGAGTATATGTAATATTTTATTTTAGATCGGATATTTTAGATTTGAAGGCTATTTCACAAAATAATGCTGTTTCTTATTTTTACTGAATAGTGCCAAAATTTAATAAGCCCCAAGGTAACCTACATGTAATTTATCTACCAAATTTTGCGAAATTTGGTCAATAAGTTCTTGAGTTAGAGTGGTTGCATACAATTTGTGTGGGCCATCTCGCAAGGAAAGGCGAGTTCTTTTATCCCGAATCATACCAAAAACTAAGCAGCACCAGGGTCACACACAAGTGACTTACCTACTAAATTTTATGAAATTTGGTCCATTAGTTTTTGAGTTAGAGTGGATACATGCATTGCACAGACAAACACACACACACAGATAGACAGACAGACATACACACAGACAGACACACTCACAGACGCCACTCTAAAAACAGTGTTTCGTATTTTTATACAGTGATGGAACAATTGCCAACAAAACGTGCAACACATTTATAGCAAAATTCCAATACAGCTTCTGGGTTATTTATTTGATCCCTTCAAATTTCCTATAACCTCAATTGTGATTGCTATATTGTTATTTTTGTGTACACGAATGGCATTTGTTTTGCTAATTGCTCTATCACAATGCTAAGATACATTCGGAAACAGAGTGATAAACAAATGTGGTGCTTGTGGTATAGATCGTGTTCCTTTTGTTTTAACATTTTACTTATTATTACTTTCCCTGCAATACATGGTAATGTATAGGGAAAGTATTGGAATCATGCCGAAAATCACAACTCGAGTTTTCGACGGATCTACACGTTTCGAGACCTCTAGAATACGAAAAAACTATTTTTAGCGTGACGTCTGTGTGTGTGTCTGTCTGTGTGTCTGTGTGTCTGTCTGTCTGTGCAGATTTTGTATCCACTGTAACTAAAAAACTAACGGACCGAATTTCACAAAATTTGGTAGGTAAGTTACTTGTGAGCGAGTCTGGTGCTGATTAGTTTTGGGTACGATTCGGAATAAAAGAACCCGCCTTTTTTGCGAAATGGCCCGCAAATGCTTGCATCCACTCTAACTGAAAAACTGATGGACCGAATTTCACAAAATCCGATAGATGAGTCACTTGTGAGTTACCTTGACCTCTAGAATACGAAAAAACTATTTTTAGCGTGACGTCTGTGTGTGCGTCTGTGTGTCTGTCTGTCTGTGTGTCTGTCTGTGTGTCTGTCTGTCTGTGCAGATTTTGTATCCACTCTAACTAAAAAACTAATTGACCGAATTTCATAAAATTTGGTAGGTAAGTCACTTGTGCTCGAATCTGGTGCTGATTAGTTTTGGGTATGACTCGGGTTAAAAGAACCCGCCTTTATTTGCGAAATGGCCCGCAAAAGCTTGCATCCACTCTAACTAAAGAACTAATAGACCGAATTTCACAAAATTTAGTAGATAAGTCGCTTATAGGCTACCCTGGTGCTGATTAGATTTTGGTATAATTCGAAAAGAAATAACCTGCCTTTTTTTGCAAAATGGCCCGCAAAAATCATCAAAATCTAAACTTAAGAACTACGTATGCTCAAATATAGCCATTAAATGCTTGTTTAATACGTAATTTTTAGCGAAGAAAAGAATAAGACCAACCCCATTACACTAGGACTAGCCGTTCTCGAGATATTTTAGTTTTTCGTATTTTTCCTACACCATTTTTGAAAATAAGTCCAGTTTTCAAATGAGAACGAAAATTGAATTAAAAATTAATTAAATTTAATTTAAATAAATAGAACATGAATATAAGTCTGCAGGGAAAGTCATGTGCTGCCCACATCAGATTTTTCGGATAGTAATCTGATGTCTGATTATTTTGTTTCAAACTTTGAACATTTCGAATGATGCACACACAGCCATACATACTCACCGCACTGATTTTATGGAATAAGAATTTATAGAGATAACTTCATGATCTATATAAAAATGTCTTTAGCTTTCACGTACACCTGCCCGCAGACATTTAGAATAAAGTTGTCAGACGTTTTGGAAAATATGAAATTTTGTTCAGAAATTTTATTCACATATATATCTCAAGTTTTCTCGAGTCAGCGAAACTTTTTCGTTGCGCATGCAACTCATGGTGTAAATATATATATATATATATATGAAAAATACTACATTCTGTAACGCATAATAAATCACGCTCTGCAGCATTCAGTAATGTCAAACCATGGAGGATCATTTTTCAATTCCTGTACTATAGTAAAATATCTGACGTAGGCACCACAAGACTTTTGCTGCAGACTCAGATTTGTTTGCTTTATTTGCTTGTTTTATTTTCATACCCGTTGAAATTAGATAAATGTATTTCATTGTTAAAAATAATATATAAAATTAATTATTTAAATTAGTTTAATGTATTATAATTGTATTATAATTATTTGAAATCAATATATTATAAATTAATTCATTTAAAATCAAGTAGAACTTATAGTTTTTCAGTAATAGCATTTTTATAGTTTTCGACGTGCGTTTTTCAAGGATGGTATATCTTTAAAATTAAAAAAAAAAAGTTGAAAGATATGTATATGATATAACATTGATATGCATATGTAATATTTGATATGCATATGTATTTTTTGTTTTGCATGTAATTTCTACACACAGTACCGCTTCTAATTTTGCAGTTTTTCATGAAAACAACATCGTACCAGGGTAACATACAACTCGTGTAATTAACTAGACCAGAACTTAAAATGTCACCTGACAACAACGTAAAGGTAAGTAAGCATACGCATGTTTCGGGAATCATCGGATTTTCTTCTTCATTGCAACAAGTCTGGATCTGAACGGTCACATTGAACAAACAGATACACGTAGACAAGATCACAAGAACTTGGCTAAAAACTTATTCTCTTAAAAACTTAATATATTTATATTAAGTTTTAAGTATACTTATAACGTTTAATATACTTATATGATATTCTCTTTAAAACTTAAAAATCTAAAATATGAATTATGAAATATCTTCGTTATCACTTTTTTAAGGAAATGAACAAACAATACGCACCTCTACGGGCGTCTGTCTAAATCTGCTACTTTACTTGTTATTCGCTACTTTACTTGTTATCCCGTTAACAATACTAAATAGGCGTCCGCTTAGCGGGTGCATAGACCGCTAAGACACTGCAACATAAATAAAAGGTTAAACGACATGGATCGAAACTACATGAGCGGGTGCATTAGATAGAGATAACAAATTACGAATAGTTAGTACGTGAGCAGAGTTCTAAGGAAAGTATTCTGACGGGGTTGAAAATTCGAATTCGAGTTTTCGACGAGAGAGCACTTTTTAAGCATTCCTGAATAAGAATGAAACGTTTTTGAGGGGATGTCTGTATGTGCGTGTGTGTGTGTGAAAGTATGTGTGTATGTGTCAGTGAATATGTGGAGACGATATCTCACGAACGAATAAAGCGATACGAATGAAATTCGGTACACAAATTACAATCTTTGAATACTTTAAATCTATTGTTCTTAAACAGAGTCGAATTTTCAGAACCCAAAAATTTTTGAGTGAAATTTTGAAAAAATCATCAAAAAATCAAAACCTTTAATAAAGTTAAGCAAATCATCATTCCTTATGTAATTTTTCATTAGAAAATAGTTGACATAAACTTCAGAAAGCTAGCACGAACCGTTCTAGAGATATTGCAAATTTTCCAAATAAATTTATCTATAAAAATCACGTAAGATAAAAAAAAATCTTAACTATTGTGAAATACACTACGTGAGAGTGAAAATGAGACACCAAGAAAAGAAGGAGTGGACATAAAGTGATGAAAATAGGTAAACAGAGGGAGACGGCAACGAACAATAAGTGATGTTTATTGCAACATGATACACCTATACACTGAGAGATAACGCCGTCGGATAAGTAGGCTGTAGGACCACCGCAGGCGGCGATATCGGCAGCAACACGTCTAGGTACAGAAGGTACAGAGTCAATGAGCGTGCGGATAGTGTACTAAGGGATGGCTTACAATTCCATGTCAACCCTTTGCCAGGTTTCGTCTTCCAAACGCGGCGGCGGCAGCGCATGCAAGTGACGTCCAATCACGTATCAGACGTGTTCGATTGGTGAGAGATCAGGGCATATTGGTGGCCAGGGAAGCAACTGGGTACCTTGCAGGGCATGTCGGCTGATGCGTGGCTGTGTGGTGGGGCGTTATCCTGTTGGTAAATGGCATTGGATATACCCTGAAGGAAGGGTGATGTCAGCGGCCGCAGCATGTCATCCACATATCGTTGAGCCGTCATAGTGTCCTCAATATGGATCAGAGGTGACCTGCTATCGTAGACGATGACGCCTCAAACTATGTCGCATTGTCGCGCGGTGAGCCGTTCTACGGATGCAGCCCGATTCGACCTGTCACCACTTCGGCGCCAGACTCGTACACGGCGACTGTCATTGCTAAAACAGAAGCGTGACTCGTCTGAGAACACGACCCTCTGCTATTTTCGCCGTCAGTGTGGCTTTATCCCGACACCATTGCAAACGGAGTCGTCTGTGCTGTTGAGTGAATGGCAGTCTTCTTAACGGCTGCCATTAGTGCAGGTAGCCGGCGACCAATCGGCGGATAATGGTCCTGGTCGATATGGGAGCATCAAGGTTGTCTTGGACATGTTGCAAAAGGGCGACGGAAGTGGGATGTGGGTCCTCCAACGCTTGCCGGTGGATGCGTTGGTCCACGCGTACTGACATCGCTCTGGCCTTATAGGCACCCCGCAAACGCGGTATATTCCCTTGTTACAACCATTTTCGCCACAGCCGGTGCATCGTGGACGCGTGTAGCTGGATGTCCGCTGAGATTTGACGTATGGACCAACCTGCGTTTCTAAGCCCGATCACTATACCCCTCGTGAAATCGCCTGTCTGCTGAAACTGCCTCGGTTGGCGACGGCCTGGCATTAGCTGCTTCTACACGTTTCCTCTAAGATAAAATAAAATGCAAAATGATTTTCCTGGCAGTCAAAGCGGCGCAACTATTGCAGATTCTGCAAGTTCTATCCCTTATATCTCACTCAACGTTCACAGGACAGCTGCGCATTTCGCATCATTTACATAACTCGGTGAGCTGCGTCTACCCTGCAATTTGCATATTTTCTTGCCTACTTCTTGGTGTCTCATTTTCACTATCACGTTGTGTATGTAACTTTTAATATGTAATATAATGCAATACATTTGTTGACATCATTCTCATGGATCTAGCGCGTTCCATTCATGAGAAAATGTACTTTGGGTAATAGTTTTGCATTTGCACACTAATAGTCATTTATCGACTATAAGAATAACCTATTTCTAAAAAAAAATATGCACCTAATCGGACGTCTATCTAAATCTGCTACTTTACTTGCTATTCCCTATGCTATCTCGTTAACAGTCCTAAATAAGCGTCAGCTTAGCCTGTGCATAGACCGCTAAAACACTACGACTTAAATAAAAAGTTAAACGACTTAAATCGAAACTACATTCGCGGGTGCATTAGACAGAGATAACATATCATGAATGGTTAGAGCGTGAGCAATGTCAATTGCATAGGTGATAAAAAGGGAGCTGCGTATGTTAGTGAAAATTGCATTTTGAGCGGGACAGTAGGGGCCGAGATCGAGGTAAACATAGTTTAGGGGGGAATAGGCAAAATGTTTGAGCCTTTGAGGGCAAATGCTATATTATTGATAGACGGTTTGGGGTATGGAAAGATCACTTTTTCAGAGTTGGCAACTCTTTCGGGATTAGTTGATAAAGACGGCCGGAAATCGAAATTATGGTAATTTATAACCAATTGAAGATATTTTTATTTTCCTTATATACATAATGTATAAGGAAAGTATTGTGACGGGGTCGAAAATTCGAATTCGAGTTTTCGATGGGAGAGCACGTTTCAAGCATCCCTGATCAGGAATCAAATATTTTTTAAGTGATGTCTGTGTGTGTGTGTGAGTGAAAGTATGTGTGTGTGTGTAAAAGTGTATGTGCGTGTGTAAAAGTATGTGTGTGTGTGTATGTGTGTGTCAGTGAGTCTGTGGAGACGATAACTGACGAACGAATGGACCTATTCGAACGAAATTTGGTACAAAAATCACAATCCATAAACACTGGAAGCCTATTGCTTTTATACGCAATCGAATGTTCAAAACCCCCCAAAATTTTCGAGTGAAATTTTGAAAAAATCGTCAAAAAATCAAAACCGCTAATAAAGTTACGCAAATAGACATTCTTATGTAATTTTTCATTAGAAAACGATTGACATAAATTTTAGAAAGCTAACATGAACCGTTCTCGAGATATTGCGCATTATTCAAAATATTTATCAAAAAGTCATATAAAATAAAAAAAAATATTTCCTATTGAGAAACTTGTTCACTTTTCATATGTAATATCATGCGATAAATTTGGTGACATCATTCTCGTGGATCGAGCTCGTTCCATTCATGAGAAAAAATACTTTGAGTACTACTTTTGTATTTGAACGCCAATAGTCATTTATCTGCTGTAAGAATAAGTTATTTCTCCTTCCCTAACACTTGTCGAGATTTTGGCGACCAATTTGGCGGAGTTTTGCCAACTTGGCGACTTTTTAAATGTCGCCAAATTAACTAAAATCTCGCCAAATGGTTAGTAATGACGCTAAATCAATGAAAATGAGGACTAATTGACGAAAATTCAATATCTTGAAAAAAATTTAAGTATCTACTATAAGAATAAGCTATTACTTTCCTTATATACATAATGTATAAGGAAAGTATTGTGACGGGGTCGAAAATTCGAATTCGAGTTTTCGACGGGAGAGCACGTTTCAAGCATCCCTGATCGCGAATCAAACATTTTTGAAGTGATGTCTGTGTGTGCGTGCGTGTGTGTGTGTGTGTGTGTGAAAGTATGTGTGTGTGTGTGTGTGTCAGTGGGCCTGTGGAGACGATAACTAACGAACGAATGAACCGATTTGAACCAAATTTGGTACAAAAATCACAATCCGTAAACACTGGAAGCCTATTGTTTTTATACGCAATCGAATGTTCAGAACCCTCCTAAATTTTCAAATGAAATTTTGAAAAAATCGTCAAAAAATCAAAACCACTAATAAAGATACGCAAATAGACATTTCTTATGTAATTTTTTATTAGAAAACGATTGACATAAATTTTAGAGCGCTAACATGAGCCGTTCTCGAGATATTGTACATTTAAAAAAAATATCAAAAAGTTATATAAAATAAAAAAAAATATTTCCTATTGATAAACATGTTCACTTTTCATATGTAATACCATGCGATAAATTGGGTGACATCATTCTCGTGGATCTAGCTCGTTCCATTCATGATAAAATATACTCTGAGTAACACTTTTGTATTTGAACGCCAATCGTCATTTATCTGCTGTAAGAATAACTTATTTCTTAGTGCATAACGCTTGGCGAGATTTTGGCGACGAATTTGGCGGAATGTCGCCAACTTGGCGACTTTTTGAAATGTTGCCAAGTTAACGAAAATCTCGCCAAATTGATAAAAATGACGCTAAATCAATGAAAATGACGACTAATTGTCGAAAGTTTAATGTCTTGGAAGGAATATTAGTATCTACTATAAGAAAAACCTATTTTTTTACTGAAAAAGTAGTAAATTCATTACATTATATAAGGAAAGTCATGTGTTGCCCACATAAGATTTTTTTTTGCTGTAAAAGTAGTAAATTTATTGCATTATATAAGGAAAGATTTTTTATACAGAATACTTGCAATAATGAAAGAATTGTATAATTGAAAAAACTTAAATGTATCTTTAAAATTCAAGAATTTAGTGAAGTTTTAAATGTTAAGCCTTTTTTTTATCTAGACATTGTCGGGGCTGCGGATGATAAACAATCCTCTCTTGCTGTTTGCTTTTTGCAATCTTTTAGAATATAAATCAAAAATCTGTTATTTTTCAAGCGATTTGTTGTTCACACCTCCAGATATTTAACTGCTATTTAAAAAAAGGGGTGATTTCAGTTAAAAAAATTAGCGTATATTTAAGTGTATTGAAAAAGTGCTGTTTCGGGGCATTTTCGATGCTTTTTTGTGAAAAATTAAAATTTTATTAACTTGTTTTTTAAATTTTAAATATATAAATGCAGTTCTAGCTTTAAATTTTTTAAACATGTAGCAAAATGTTCAAAAAATTTAAAGTCCTTTACGTGGTGGGACGGAATTTTTTCGTTTTCATGGAGGTTCGTAAAATTGTGGTACATAGTAAGTTGTTTTACAGTCACTGCAAATATCGACTAATCTTCGTTAATGGACACATGATAAGCGTGAAACTGATCCTTGGATGCTGTTATCTGCAATGGGGGCTTATTCTTTTATATATTCCCTTTGATGGCGGGTACTATGACTAAAAATATTAGATTAAATTTTAACTGTTTGTATTTAAAATGCATGATTACTCAGCGACCCACAATTTTTATGTTGCTAGAAAGGAGAATGAAAAATAATCTTATCTTGCTTCAAATGATTAAATTAAATGTATTTAAATTTTTTTCTTATAATTTTAATTTAATAATTTGCCATTCTTATATATATCCTTCTATGTTATCACTGCTATACTTCATACTATAGAATCCCATTTAATTTTAAAAATATTATTATACTGAATATTATAGTATACCCTTTGATTTTAAAAATAGTATTATACATCATACTGTAGTATACGTTCATTTTTATAACAGAAATTACAATATGAGTTCTGGTAAACCTTCGGGTTGGTCGTGTGGTCAGGGTCTTCAATCAATCAATATGAGTTCTGGTCTGCATGAAATATTCTTTGATACTCAGAGAATCAATGCCAATTTTGCTGTAAAATTATCTAAACAATATGAAACACGGGGCATAGAATAAAATCGATTGAATATATGGAATAGACGGGGAGTTCTGAAATTTGAGTACTGTAACAATGTTATTTTATGGAAAATTTCCTCAAACTGCTGCAAAACTTAACTGCAAATAAAATACATTTTTAGTAAAAAATAAATCTAATATCTAAATAAATAAAACAAATATCATCATAAAACAAATATCATCATAAAGCAAATATATAAATGTTTAGTATCGGTATTAGATCAAAAGGAGCCTCTGTCTTCAAGATAAATGAGGCAGGACAGTTACTCCTGTAACACCAGAAAAATATCTGTCAGGGCAAATTTTGACTCAAGCATAGCACTTATTTCTGACAAATTATTTGTTGAAAAAATGTTAATAAATCCTCAAAAAATGTAAAAATATGTTTTAGAAATGCACACATAAATATTCTGTACAATACACTTCCAAGACAGATAACTGCTACTATTAAGTATAATTCAGATACACCGAAGAATTATAATATTACTACCTCCACCGAAATATAACCCCTCTGTGACAATTTGACGATTTTTCGAATTCCACAAAAATTCGATTTGTAACATACCCCTTACGTCTATTTGAGTTTTCAAGTTGTCTCACTAATTCTTATCTCATGCTTCTACCATTTATTTCTTTATTATCGTATTTGAGGCACCACTTCTAGTACGTATAACACGCTGTTTATAAAATATGAAATAATATGTACAATTTATCTACTGATTTGCTCATTTCTTCCTAGTTTTACAAGTCAGATTGTTTGCCCCAGAAAAATTAAATTGTTTTAAAAATTAAATTTTATTTCATAGTTAATGAAATTCCCGGATATCCCAGTGGTTAAGGTGAGAGGATCGCACGTGGTAGTTCCGTGTTCGATTCTCGACGCTGTCCTAAACTATACACTTGTCTACGCAGAGTATGGGGCTATAAATCTTTGAGTCCTAGAGTTAATCCGAGAGGTTCTGGGTAAGAAGAAAAATGGTATGTCCCCTGTGGTTGACATTGCCATGGAATAGAGATCTAAATTGTGTGGTATTTAAAGCCGTCCAAGCAGTTAATTTATACCTTCGGGTAGGTCTTACGGTCTGGGTAGGAAAAATATAATATGCTGAAAATCAGTTTTTTCAGAAAATTCTAATATACAACCCCTTTTATTTCTGTTGAAACATTTTTATTGAAAACTCCCTAAAGTTTCACAGATTTTTTTCAAAAATACGATTATAAACTTTCTGTTTTTTTCCTGATTTTCCTTTGGAAAAAGAGGGAGGTCATTATCGGAGTTCTAACGGTATTCGAATTTCAACAATATGGGATGAATTCTCGCCTGTACATTGAAACGTGCATTTATATTTTATTAAACTTTCTAAAAGAAAGAATATTAGTTTGGCAACACATCTTTTTTAACGTTAATCGCGACAGAGCTTGAAAAATGAATATGTCGTGCTTCCGACAGCGTCTAACTTTAAATGTTGGCATATTATAAAAAGGTGGAGATTTAAATATTTTTTTTTTCATTGCATCGATACGGTGACAGATGACGAGAGAAAGTTCAAAGAGCAATATGTTTCTTTCACGAGCGAATGCCTTTGCTTTCTAGATTGTGAGGTAGTGAAAATGTCTTAATAAATATTTTGAATATTTTTCTGCCTGTGAGATAAATGGCGATCGGAGTGCTCTGTTTAAATAGTTATTTGCAGATGCTTCGGAACTATATAATAAGAGAAATGTCAGGGTTGAAGAAAGAAAGATGGCAGCGTGAGAAGGGAGAGAGTACAAGAAAAAAAAGACTGGAAGAAAAGGATACAGAAAAGAAAGAGAAAAGCGGAGAAAATCAAGAGATAAATAAGAAAAAGAAGAGAAAAAGAGATGGAACAATGTAAAGAGAGAAGACAGACAAAAGAGAGAAGACAGGGGAAAGAGAGAAGACAGAGAAAAGAAAGAAAATAGAGAAAAAGAGAAGATAAAGGAAAGAGAGCAGCCAGAGAAAAGAGAAGAAACGGAGAAAATAAGGAAACTAGAGAGAAAAGGAAAAGTGAAAGAGAGAAGAGGATGACAGAGAAAAGAGAGGAAGCAGATAAAATAAGGAAAATGGAGTGAAAAGGATTATGGAGAAAATGAGAGGAAACGCAGAAAACAAGGAACATTTTGAGAAAAAGAAAAGGAAAAAAAGGAAGACAGAGAAAACATACAAAATAGCGAACGAAGAGAGAGAGAGAGAGAGAGAGAGAGAAAGCAGAGAAAAGGACAGAAAATGGAAAAAATGAAAATTAGAAATGAGAGAAAAGAAGAGGAAAAATGAAAGGTAAAAGAGGGATAACTGAATAAAGAGAGAAGACAGATAAAAGAGAGAAGACAGAGAAAAGAAAGAAGGTAGAGAAAATAGAGAAGATAGTGAAAAGAGAAAAGATAGAGAAAAGGGAGAAGATAGAGAAAAGAGAGAAGATAGAGAAAAGAGAGAATAAATAGAGAGATCGGAAGGAAGACAGAGAAACGAAAGGAAAAGGAAAGACAGAGAAAAGAAAGGAAAAGGAAAGATAGAGAAAAGAAAGAAAACGAGAAAAGAAGGAATAGCAAGATAAAAGGAAAAGAGAAAAAATGGAAGACAGTGAAAAACACAAAAGAAAAAGAGGGAGAGATAGACAGTGAAAATGGAGAACGAATGAAAGAAAAGGAAATAAAAGGACGGAGAAAAAGTAAAAAAGGAGAGAGAAAAGAAATTGAACAGAGGACAGAGAAAAATGAGAAAAGAGAGAGAGAGAAGACAGAGAATAGCGAGAGAAAACGAAGAGATAAAAGAGAGAAATGGGAGATAGAGAAAAGCTGGAAAAGAGATAAAAGTGCAGAAAATACAAAAAAAGAAAAAGAAAGAGAAAATCAATGTGCGAAAAGAGATAAAACGAAGAAAAGAGATATTAAACAAAGCAAAAAAATAAAATAGTTAAAAGAAAGTAAAGACTGGAGAGAGAGAGAGAGAGAGAGAGAATGGAAAATGATTGGTACATAACACAGCTCTTTTTTATTCTTTTCATGTTTTTTCATTCCTAAAGTACGTAGTGGATAGTTAGAAAAGATATTACTTAAATGTTTGAAAGCCAATATCGAAAACATAAATATTTAGAGTGGATTTTACGACACCATTTTTATTGCGTTTCTTAACTCCTTCACTATCGGTACCCAAAGGGCTAGTATAAATGTTTTGGATTTTTACTATGCATTTTATATCAACCACTAAAATTTTGTATTTAATGTATGTTCATATTTAAAGAATTAATAAATTCTCGATCATGGACATTTCTTTTTAATAATATAAAAATATATTTAAATCTCTGCGACATAAAAGTTTGGTCTGTAGAATAATATCTGTACAATATAGTTTTGAAGTGTGTTTTAGCAATAAAAGAGTTTTGCTTTTGCTTTTGCAGTAGCACATAGTTTTGGTTTCATTTTTACTTTCCCTATATTTATATTATAATGTATAGGGAAAGTATTGTGACGGGGTCGAAATCTCGAATTCGAGTTTTCGACAGAAGAGCACGTTTCAACTATCCCTGAACTCGAATCGGTCGTAATTGAGGTGATGTCTGTGTGCGTGTGTTATCGAGACTCTGAGAAGGCGAGACATGACGATATCTCATGAACAAATGGAGCGTTTCGAATGAATTTGGTACAAAAATTACAACCAGTAAATGCTGGAAGCCCATTGATTTTACACGCAATGGAATGTCGCAATAGAAAGACCCTCAAATATTTTAATCACATTTTGAAAAAATATTAAAAAAAATTATCAGAATCTGTGTTTAGAATAATGTTAAGTAAAGAATAATTTCTTATGTATTTTTCTTTTATTAGAAAATAATTGACACGAATTTTAGAATCGATACCATTTTAGAGAATCTAGCGAAATATCTAGCTAAATATTGCTAACTTGGCGATATTTTGAAAAGCAAGATTGATGAAAAAATGTTTAAAATTGGGCTAAGTTAACGAAAATGACGTCAAATTGCTGAATGAATTATTAAAATATTTTAATATATGGACTATATATGTCTTATTTCGTAGGCTATTAACATTGATATGTATCAATTGAAAGTTGTATGAAATGAAAGTGAATTCGGAAATACCTCCACAAGTTGTCATGCGAAAGAGCGCTAAATGTACAATTCCTTATAAAAAACACTGTGCGGCAGATCTTATTCATCACTTTTCACTGTAAAGGAAGTGAATTCATTGCATTATAAAGAGGAAGTTATGTTCTGCCCACATCAGATTTTTTAACTTAGACTACTTTCAATAGATAGCAAACTTTCTATAGATGGTAAAACATTTAGAAATGCAAACATCGATAAAGATTGAAAATGTAAATGCAAAATTATAAAAAATTCGTATTTAAATCTCTCTAACCACGGAAAATGGCACTCTTAACAATTTCGTAACATTTTCTTATTAAAACTTTAATTTGTTTAAAAGTGTGCTGCGTTAAGCGCTGAAATAGCTATTTGAATCAAGAATTTGACTTAGTTATGTTCTGTCCTTTAGTCAGTAATATAAGTCTGCATAGATTAAGTGTTCTAGATGGCTTCTGGAAATTCTAGAAAGACAAAACACGTTGGATAATTTTCATATAACGTTTTTTAATCATTTAAACATTTTTGTTGTTTATAGATACAAGGAGCAAAAGGATTAACTTCCTTACAAGGCATAGTGAATAACTAATTGGGAAGTATTGCGCAAGTATTTAAAGTTAAACTGATAATTTTGACGAATGGGCACGCTTCAGGTGTTAATTTTTGTAAAGTTATAATATTTGAAATATAGAAATTGCGAGATTATAGAATGGATTTTACTCTATAAAAGTTAACTAGACTGTGGCTCAACTCGACTTTCTCATACCAGAATCCATTTTAGTAGCATTTTTTTAAAGTTTTATCAGAAAAATTTTGAAAAATCGGCATCCAAATGATTACAATTATAGCGTGTTGTCTTTCACTTTAAATGGCTTGAAAAACGCTTTCGACTTGACAATGCACCCCGGAGGGGGTTAAATTGCTCCGCTGAAGGGATAATGATGTTACGAACAAAAAATTGTTTCATGGCTATTTTTAGCAAAAATGATCGAAACTAATAAATTTCGTGATCATTGAGTCACAAATAAATCCTTTCATGCATGACTATGTCAATTTTTTCCATACCATGTTAAAATTAATAAAATTTTAAATAAATTTTGAAATTTCCGTTCAAATTAAAAAACATTCTATCTCGTTCTAGATTTTTTTAATTATAAAGCGAGATATGAAGTTTTGTCAAAATCCATTAATATTTGTGACCGCTATCCAGTACACAAGAAATCGACCACAGACAGACGGACACCACTCCAAAAATAGTCAAAACGTGTTCAGGATGTCTTAAAACATACATTAACATCAAAATTTCGAATACGAAAATTTTCGTGAAAACAATACCTTCTCTGTACCATATTACATACACTAGCCAAAAGTGAAATTGCAACACCATGAAAGAATGCACGAAACCATATGCAAATTCCAGTACTAGTAGAAGAGAGAGTAATATACAAATGATTAAAAAAACAAAAATATGCAAAAGAAACCTGTTTATTCAGTAAAGAATGTAGCCCCCACGGGCAGCTATACAGGTCGCTAAACGGCGAGGCATGCTGTCAATGAGGCTATTGATAGTTGCCTGAGGTAATCCTTGCCAAATAGCATCAACTTCGACATCCAGTTCGTCTACGGTATGTATCGGTGGTCGCCGATACACTTGACGCCCGATGAGGCCAACACGTGTTCAATGGGAGAGAGATCCGGCGAGGCTGCCGGCCAGGAAATGATGTGAATTCCTTTCAGGTTTTTGAGAGTTTGCTGTGCGGTGTGGCATTGTCTTGCTGAAAAACCGTACCAGAGACGGCCTGCACCAGTGGTCGAACCACAGGCATCGCAACTTGAGTGACGTACCAGTCTGCTGTCAGATTACCTGCAATGTGCACCAGAGCTGTCCGTTGATCGAACATGATACCGCCCTAAACCATGATGTCCGGTGTCCCGTTCGGTAATATGGACTGGCAAGTGGCGTTCCCCGTGAATGCCGCCACACCCGTTCAAGGCTGTCATTCCTCCACAGGCAGAAGCGAGATTCATCCATAAAACTACTCGATGGTCCAGTTGCAATGACGACGACATTACACCGGACGTGCATTCCTGTGTCGAGCGCTTAATAGCACCCCAGTGGCTGGCAGCCTTGCGCGAAGTTATACTTCATGCAACCTGTTGCGAATGGTTTGCGAGCACGCAGGTGCAACCGTTGATGGGGGCAGGCTGTGTAGGATGTCACTTGCCGTTGCGGATGGGTCTCAACGAGCTGTTTGACGAATCTGCCTATTTGTGCGCTCAGTCCTGAGCTTGTTTAATCCACTCCATCTTCGGCGTATTTTCTGATGTTTCTGCGTCCATCGTATCACACATCGCTGGATGGTACTCACTGTCGTGCCCAACACGGGTGGCAATTGCATGCATCGACAAACCCATGCCACACAGCTCCAGCATACGGTCTCGTTCCCCAGCCGTTAACTGATAGTATGTAGCTCGCTGATGTCTTCGGAGCATGGCTTCTTCACTTTTTCGAAAGTTCGGCTGCTGCAAATCGTCGCTGATAGCATTTACGGGAAGAACCGTCTGCTGGTCTTTATCGCCCAAAACTGGGTGTCACTTGACTCGATACGTATGCAAATTTGCATATGGCTCTCTCTTCTACCAATTCTGTAATTTGCATATGGCTACGTTCATTCATTCCTCCATGGTGTTGTAATTCCACTTTTGACGAGTGTAGTATGAGAAAGTTAAATTTATTTCAATTGTACATATAGTGTTATTTAAATATTTTTTAACTTTTGTGACACCAAGAAATAAAACCTTTAAATCTCTTATCTATCTTATTCACGTCTGTCGAAAACACTATTCTAATACAAATGTCTGGAGCCGATTTTAGGAAAATTATTTTTGTGTAATGATGACTTTACTTGAAAGGTATAGTTAATACTAAAATAGGAAAGTGGCGTAAAAGTATAAGAAAGTAAGTGTACTAATTAAAAATATTCCAGGAATTACTAAAAAACGTAAAATTTATTCAACAAATTTCCGAATATAAATTCATTCCACTTAGAGGGCTCTTACACTTAGAAAGAAAACTGTGACTATTTAATTAAATCATTTAATTGAATATATTTCACTAAAAATACAACATTAAGTAAATAGTCACCATATTTCTAAATATATGTATATGAATTTAGTCATAAACCTCTAAGACGAATAGCAATTTTAGAAATATATGTATATGAAACCTCTAAGACGAATAACGATTTTAGAAATATTTAGCGAAAAAGAGTTCCTCTAGTACCTATACATTTAAGTTCTATCGATGTTTGTATCCTAATGATACTTCACTAAAAATACAACATTATGCAAATAGTCACCATATTTCTAAATATATGTATATGAATATACTCATAACCCTCTAAGACGAATAACAATTTTAGAAATATACGTATATGAAGCCTTTAAGACGAATAACAGTTTTAGAAATATTTAGCGAAATAGAGTTCCTCTAGTACTTATATATTTAAGTTCTAACGATGTTTGTATCCTAATGATGCAGATAGTAATGATGCAGTGAGTAAATGAAGCACATTTGTTCAAAATTTTTGCCTACGTTGAGAACACATTTATATTTTAATTATGACCATTTATTGAATTTATCAATCCCCAGCGTGTTTTTGGAATCAACTTAGTTGATGGCCATGATTTTGTCTTGCACCTCTCTCAACCTGCACGTTTAACTCCATTTGCTGCCTAAATTGAAAAGTATATTTAAACACTAATCAAGATGATTTTATTGAAAAAAAATCTGATGTGGGCAACACATGACTTTCTTTATATAATGCAATGAATTTACTACTTTCACAGTAAAAAAAAATAGGTTTTTCTTATAGTAGATACTTATATTCTTTCCAAGATATTGAATTTTCGACAATTAGTCGTCATTTTCATTGATTTAGCGTCATTCTAATCCATTTGGCGAGATTTTCGTTAATTTGACAACATTTCAAAAAATCGCCAAGTTGGCGACATTCTGCCAAATTCGTCGCCAAAATCTCGCCAAGCTATACTGACCGAGAAATAAGTTAATCTTATAGCAGATAAATGACTATTAGCGTTCAAATACAAAAGTATTACTCGAAGCATCTTTTTTCATGAATGGAACGAGCTAGATCCAGGAGAATGATGTCACTAAACTTATCGCATGGTATTACATATGAAAAGTGAACATGTTTCTCAATAGGAAATATATTTTTTTTATTTTATATGACTTTTTGATAATTTTTTTGAAAAATATGCAATATCTCGCGAACGGGTCATGTTAGCGTTCTAAAATTTATGCTAATCGTTTTCTAACGAAAACTTACAAAGAAATGTGTCTATTTGCGAAACTTTATTAGCGGTTTTGATTTTTTGACGATTTTTTTCAAAATTTCACTCGAAAATTTAGGGGAGTTCTGAACATTCGATTACGTTCAAAAACAATAGGCTTTCAGTGTTTACGGATTGTGATTTTTGTACTATATTTCGTTCGAATCAATTCATTCGTTCATCAGTTATCGTCTCCACAGACTCACTGACACACACACACATACTTTCACACACATACACATACTTTCACACACACACACACACACACACACACACACACACAGACATCACTTAAAAAATGTTTGATTCGTGATCAGGGATGCTTGAAACGTGCTCTCCCGTCGAAAACTCGAATTCGAATTTTCGACCCCGTCACAATACTTTCCTTATACATTATGTATATAAGGAAAGTAATAAGGGATTAAATTTTCTTAAATGTATCTTTCTTTTCAATGCTTGCGGTCAATTCAGAAGGACTTTGCGTTCTCGTTATGTTATTAAAAGAACAGCTGGACAAAATTACAATGCATATTTTTACTTTCTCATATGTTAGAATACATTTTAAAGAAGGTTCGCGAAATTTTTCGATCTCGAGATTTTGATGGCAGTATTTGTTTTAGAACATCATGAACACGTTTCAACTATTTTTAGAGTAATGTCAGTCTGTTTGTGATATTTTTATTGTATACACGATAACTATCACACATATTAATACATTTTCACGAAACTTTATATTCGGGTTTGTTTAAAAAAAAAAAAATCAAGAATCAGATAGAAGTTTTTGAAATTCGAGCGAAAACTTCAAAATGCATTTGAATTTTTATATTTTCTTAACAGAGCAGCATAAGCCAAACTTTGACATAATAATGCATAAAAGGGTTTATTTGCTCAATGATCACAAAACTTAACAGTTTAAAATATTATAGTGAAAAATAGAAGCGATACAATTTTTGTGTTCGTAACGTCATGATCATCCCTTGGGGAAGTTGGGGGGGGGGAGGGAGGGGGAGAGACGACCCTCATCCCTTACCGAAGAAGTACACTGACAAACTTCGTATCGATCGAAATACTTTTTCAAATCCTTTAAAAAGACGGCTAACATGCTATAATTGTGATAAAAATGGACCAACAATAGAGCGTTTCAAATTTTTCTTGTTAAATTTGAGAAAAAAAATCACAAGCTTTTTAAAAGTGGATTCGGGTATGAGAAAGTCGGGTTGAGGTACTCTCTATTTAATTTAAATTAACAATTGTACTAGTCTTGGATTTTGATTACGTCTGGTTTGATATGCACTATGTTTTGTTTATCAACATGTATATAAATAATTGGTGGCAAAATGATGCAATACCATTGTTTTTATGGACATTTTTAAACATTTATTTCTTAGAATACGTTATTGATATATTTAAAATAATGACTGATTTAGATTCAGCATCAAACTTTGAAGAAGGTGGAGTTCACTAAGAATTTTCACCTCCAGTTTTTCGTCCATTTCCAGTTTAAACATTTTCATTTTATTTGAAACATGCATTTCTCAAGACTGGATATCGATAGAGCTTAGATGTTAACTTATTTGGGTTCAGCATCGAATTCTGGAGGACGTTGAGTGTTCACTAAGGATTACCATTTCCGGTTGCAAAGATGCCACTTCTGGATTTTTCGAAAATTTACATGATTTCTCGAAAGAAGTATGCAAAAGGAAATAGAAATAATTTTAATAGTACCCTCAAAAATCGAGTATACACACCATTTGTATACACACCACAGCCGGTCGTCCATTCTGTTGCTCCAAGTCCTCCGGACGAGCCGGACGGCCTGGGGCTTTCACACCATTTGCCACAATATGAAAGACTTATTTATAAATTTCTTGTTATTATTGTTTAACCGATAACGGATTTTGCCATTTTGTGACAGCTTTGAAGTTGAACAGGCATTCTTCTAATATAATTAATACTCCGCAGTAAAGCCTCTATTCATATTTTGCCCAAATACAATTTTTTGGAATAGCCGAATCGAAGGATATTAGATCAAACTTTAAAAAGAGTGTTCGCATCCAAAATACGCGATTACTCAACGGTTTGCCATTTTTCACGCTAATAGCAAAGACCATGAAAAATGATTCCGTAGCTCTGTAGACAGCTACTCGCTATAAATCGTGGTGTATTACCAAATGCGACGGGATTTGAAGATATTTTTTTTATTCGGTCGATACGCTGACGTATGACGAGAGGAAGTTCAAAGGGCGATTTTTATTCACAGGCGGACGCCTTTCTTTTCTTCAAGATAACGTGGGGGAAGAAAATTGCTTAATAAATATTTTGATTTTTTTTAGTATGTGATAAATGGTGAGGAGGAGAAGTTATTTAAACTGTTATATCTTGACATAGCTAGAATAATTGTGGCATAAAATGTAATGAATTTCTCAACGGCTGTTATGAAAATGTTTACTTTCCGATTCAGTTATTTGCAGTTGCAATTAAAATTGTGTGTTTATTTGTGTTTTATACGTTATAAGTTAAGTTTTGGTTCGAGTTGGGATTTAATCCATTAAAATGTAGTTGAGTAATTAATTAATTAATATAAAACAAATAATCTGAAACTACAGCAAGAATTTAAGCTGAAACTAGAGGATCAGATCAATTTCCAGACTTTTCCCGTATTGCAAGGGGACATTTGACCTTATGGCAAAGGTGCGATGTAGAATTATATTATCAGAAGTGTATACATGAAAAATAACTTTATTTACTGAAATATAACTGAGACAGTGCTACGTTCAACTGCGCGTACAACGTAGCTAACAGAAACAAGAATGATCTGAAAACTTTCTGGGCTTGCTTTTATGTGCCTGAGCAGAGGCGTTGCGCTTTATGTCTATGTTCGTCAATTTATCTGAAGGAGTGCAACCATAGTACACCCCTCATCGTATCCTGCCACCCAATTTGCTGTTCATGCCTTAAGGCGAGTCGAGTGGTCTAGGTTTTCAACCCCCCCCCTAATCGTACGGGAACAGGGATTCGAAAACGTACTTGTCTGCCATATTTAGTCAGAGTAGTAGTAGTGGAAGGTGATAACTGGTAAAAACCGGTAAAAGATGTTTTTTTTTATTCCTCTATGGGTTTCAATAAAAAAAAACGGGTTTTAAACGATCAATACAGACGTTGCTCGTTTGTCTGCAGATATTTATGGTGTAATATTTTTCTGTGCGTGCTCATACTTAAAACGGTCCGTCATATTAAATCTTCAACGGTCGTCGAACAAAGTTATTCCACACAAAATCGTGGGTAGACTTGGGAATTTCCCCATGAATGAAAACGTCATTTTTTGAATGACGCGAAACAGGAACCGGTTGTAGCCGCTGTATTTGTTGTCTCAAATTCGAAACGAATTCATGAGAATGTTTAGACACGTCCTTTAATGATGATTTACGAAGAGACTCACATGGTAATCGTAATGAAGTACCATAGATCAATTTTGCACTGGAGGCTTTTACAGCTTCTTTGATCGCAGATCGAATTTCTAAAAGTACACTTAATAGCACGTACATTCAATGCTCCTTATCCTGACAGCGTATTGCCAATTTTAGTTTGCAGTGGAAACGTTCCACCATAGAATTGGCGGCAGGATGATATGCTATCGTTCTGGGCTTCCTACTTCCTAAAAATCTCATCAAATGATGAAACATGTAGCTTTTAAATTGTCGTCCTTGGTAGGTACTGATGACCTCAGGTACTCCAAATCAAGATATCCAACCGGAAAAGAATGCTTCTAAGACTGTGATCCACTAATGGGACTAAGATCCACTAATGGGATAGCTTCAGACATCGAGAAGGAATTCAGGCCAGCGCGTAAAACGATCGACACAAATGAGCAGATATCGAAACCCCTTCGATACTGACAAAGGTCCGACTATATCGATATGAACATGCTGAAATATGCCATTAGGCACACCAAAAATTCCTAAAGATGCCTTTGTGTGTCGATTTACCTTTGATTTTTGACGGGCAATACAGATAAGGCCCCATTCGGCACAGTCATTTCGGAGTGGTGGCAATATGGCACCTGACGGATCGAGAGCGATACCGCTTAGACATACCGTAGAACAAGAGTGTTTTAGATCGTTTATTTCGTCTTCACTGTGAGCTTCTGCAATTGCTTCGTAATCGAGCACATTTAGAGTATTAATCTGATAGATGCGAGAAAGCGCATCTGATACCACATTGGTTGAACCAGGAATGTATTGAATGTAAATTGACTTATGAATTCCCGAAGTCTTAATTGACATGGAGTCATTTTCTCGGTATTTTGTTGAAATATAAATGTAAGAGGCGTGTAATCCGTGTATAAAATAAAATTATGTCCTTCCAGCATATGCTGAAAATGCTTTACAGCAGAATATGCTGCGAGAAGCTTACGATCGTAAACGCAGGAATTGCGTTCTGCGGCATTTAGCTTACGTGAAAAAAAGACCCTAATGGGGCATAACTTTCCCTCTTGATTTTGTTGTAATGCCGATCCGGTCGCCTCAAGTGATGAGTCTACAGATAGTGAAAATTCACCATCTGTTGTGGGATAAGCCAATAATGATGCGTTTGAAAATAAATCTTTACACGCTTGAAAAGCAACTTTTGTGTCTTCTGTTCAAACCTCTAAACTACATAGATGATATCTATTCAAGATAAGAAAATGAGTGACAAAAGTATAAATATATAAATTTTGATCTTCTGAGTCAAACTCTATTCTTTAAAAAGATAAAGTTCAAAGGGTGATTTTTATTCACAGACGGATGCTCTTCTTTCCTCCAAGATAGCAAGGAAAAATTGCTTAATAAATATTTTGAATTTTTTTTTATTATATGATAAATGTTGAGTAGGAGAAGTTATTTAAATTGTTATTTCTTGACGTAGCGAGAATAATTGTGGCATAAAATTTATTGTATTTCTCAACGCCTATTGTGAAACTTTTTACTTTCCACTTCAGTTATTTGCAGCAGCAATTAAAATAGTGTGTTTATTTGTGTTTTCTGAGTTATAATTTAAGTTTAGGTTCGAGTTGGGATTTAATCCATTAAAATGTACTTGAGTAATTAATTAATTAATATAAAACAAATATTCTGAACTTACAGCAAGAATTTAAACTGAAACTACAGGATCAGAGCAATTTTGAGAGTTTCACACATGGCAAGAGGACATTTGACATCTGAACCACAAAGACGATATCTATGTAAAATAAGAAAACGAGTGAATAAACGTATAACGATATAAATTTTGATCATCTGAACCAAACTATATACATTAAAAAACATTTCTTCATTCAATTCTATGCAATATACACCCAAATTGGATCCAAATTGCTTAAGCTGATTTTTAGATTACGAGGGGTCAATTATTTTGATAAAATCCCGTTTTATAGCTAAACAATATACATTTTCCGGGATTCTTTCTCTGCGTTCATATTTACATAATATATGAAACTTGTCAGCTGAATTCAGTGCAAATCGCTTGAGTAGTTTTTGAGATTACTAAGGATCAACAATTTGACACACACACATATACACACACACATACACTAATTCTGCCAAATCTCATTTAACAGCTAAACTATACAGATTTTCATGCTCTTTTTCGGCATTCATAATTAGATAATATACACAATATATCACCAAAAGTTGTCCCAAATAATGGTTAACCGCTATATCGTCATTAAGAGGCTTTCGGGGTTAGGAAGGGCCACCAAATTGATATCCACCCATACACTCACAGACCGACAAAGGGCATTTCTGGTACCCCATCGATGCATTTCCGCTGTAAATTTGACCTATGATTAAATTACGATCACCATACTTTCTTAGCCTACATAGTCTACATCAGTTAAAGAGAAAAAAATACTTTATCAACTGCTAAAAGTACATATGTCACGAAAAGTGGCACGAGTAACAATCACAATCATCACACTTTCATCTAGCACAGCGCGAGAGAAGTAAAACTAAACTTTGTTAAGTACAGCTATTAATTGACATGTGGTATCAATAGGTTTCGGAGGCAAATAATAGCTCCCACTTCAGGATTAGAATACAGAGCATCTACCTCAGCTAAAGTAAGAGAGGTTTCTGTCACTTGAGAATTACACAGGGGATCCAGGAAGTATAGTGTAGACATCCATGCACATTTAAATTAAAATAAATAATCAGAGCTACATTTCAACACCAAATCAAATAGTATATTATTATTCGTTGCTTTTAGCTTGGATGGTAACTAACATTTGTTTGGTAATGAAATATAACGCTTTGTTTCTTTCCCTTCTATTTTACTATTTCTGGATAGTAACCCTATAGTACTAGTGTGCAAATATTTGGCAAAAGAGAAACCTCTCTTTCTTTGATTATGATGTAGCTGTTGTCTTTTTATACTGAAGAAAATGTTGTTTTTAACACTTTACAACAAAGTTGAAAAGTGTTCATGACTTCGTTCATTCTGTCTGTCTGTCTGCCTGTCTGTCTATTAGCACGATAACTGCCGTAAAAATGACTTTATCAAAATGAAATTTTAGTATGTTGTTCAGAGGGTTTATGGGACCTATGGGAATATAAATGAATAATATCACCCAATTAGTTTTGGATTGAATGCATATTAAACAAGAAAGATCAATCATACATAGCATTGATTAAAAAACACTTTCCAACTGAAATGCAATTTCATTTAAAATTTTTCAAAAATGTGATGCATTCAGTGGTGATATCTTTTACATTATCACAGTACTACAGTAATTTATTATACTTAAATATTTAAAACTCTATCGCAATATAAATCATCTGATTCTCTATGCAAAATCAATGAATATTTTATTCAAATAACTTGTATTCCAGACTCCAGAGCTAAATAATTTTGTGTGAAAAAAAATTCAGCAACTCTTATGTAACTCACCTTACAATCGCTTGAGATATTTGCATTCTGCATAAGTTAAAATTAGGCTTCGTTGAAGAAATAATAAAAGTTTAGGGATCATTTAAAGTCACAACTATTGTAATTGCGTAGGCACGGAATTTAGATATACAGATAATACACAGATACACAGCTAATATATGTGTATGTGTGCGTATGTATTCAAAGTATTGGAATCGTGCCGAAGATCAGAACTCGAATTTTCGAAGGATCTACACGTTTTGGGACTTCTAGAACACGAAAAAACTATTTTTAGGAAGACGTCTGTGTGTGTAACGGTGTATCTGTGTGTTTTTCTGTGAGGATATTACATCCACTCTAACTTAAAAACTAATGGACAGAATTTCATAAAATTTGGTAGGTAAGTTTTTTGTGAGAAACCCTGATGTTCATTAGATTATAATACGATTCGTAATAAAAGAATCTGCTTTCTTTGCGAAATGGCCGGCAGAAATTGTCTTCATCCACTCTAGCTAAAAACTAATAGACCAAATTTAACAAAATTTAGTGTATAATATTTTAATAACCTACAAGTGATTTATATACCAAATTTAACAAAATTTGGTATATAAATCACTTGTAGGTTATTTTAGTACGATTCGGGAAAAAGGAACGGGCTGTTTTTGCGAAATGGCCCGCAAAAATCGTTAAATATAAAAATAAAAGACTACGAGTGCTCAACTATATCAATTAAATTTCTATTTTATACGTGATTTTTGACAACAAAAAGAATAAGACTAACTCCATTACTTTAGGACTAGCCGTTCTTGAGATATTTTAGTTTTTTCGCGTTTTCGCTACTACGCCACCTTTAACAATAAGTCCAGCTATCAAATGAGAACCAAATTTAAGTTTAACGTGCAAATTCAATGTCATTTAAAATACTTATGGCTGTTATTTTGTGCAGATAAACTCAAATTATTATTGAAGATATAAAGAGGACGTGAATATGAGTCTGCAGGGAAAGACATGGCTGCCCACATCAGAATTTTTAACAACATTGCAACAATGATTTATAGAAGTGAACTGGGATTATTTGCAAGCCATTTCGAAAAAAATGTATAATAATGTAAAAAAATATATTTAAAGATCCACCAAATTTTTGTAGAATAAAATGTTCTCCAGATTTAAGCTGTGTACCAAATTTTAACACTGTAGGACGAAGGAAAGTGCATTAAAAACGCCATCAAATAAGTATATCATGAGGAGTTATATAAAATTTAAAAAAACATTGAAAAATTGTTATCTACCAAATGTATTTTAAAATGTGAAGCCTCTCTCATATACAAAATAGTAAACTCTTGGAAGGATATTTATTATATAATATATGTCTTTTTTCTTTCTGGAGGATATCCCAAAAGTCAGAATTTAATTGATTTTGTTTTTCTCCCTTTATTAAATAATTTTTAATTAAAAAAACCTAACATATTTTACTGAAATTTTTTTATATATTTTAGGGGAAAATATAAATATTTCCTAAAAATTTCGAAGCAATTTGTGAATTTTAAATTTGCTTAAAAAATGTTCGAAAAATTAGGTCCCATAGGGTTCAATGTATTTCATTTTTTCAACCCAGGTTCAATAAAAAACTAATTGGGTGATATTATTTATTTATATTCCCATAGGTCCTATAGACCGTCTGAAAAACATACTAAAATTTCATTTTGATAAAGTTATTTTTACGGCAGTTATCGTGCTAACGGACAGACAGATAGACAGACAGAATGAACAAAGTCATAAACACTTTTCAACTATGTTGTAAAGTGTTAAAAAATGAAATACAGTGAACCCTATAGGACCTAATGTTTCAAACATTTTTTAAGCAGATTTAAAATTCACAAATTGCTTCGAAAGTTTTTTGAAATATTCTAATTATCCCAGAAAATATATAAAAAAAATCAGCAAAATATATTCAGTAGTTTTTTAAATAAAAATAAAAATAATAATTACACCTTTTATATGAAGCGATTATGTGACCATTGTGTGAAGAGATCACCTGATCCACTTCAAAATAAAATATGGCATCCATCTTGTGTCAAAATTGTGATTTTTAAAGTTCTTTTTAATTCATATTTAGAGTTGTTTCAGTCCTAAAACCGCTTAGTTTTCACTTAAATTCTGTGCATCTACATACTGAAACAACGCAATTACAATATATTTGAATTTAAATGATCATCCAACTTTGATTATTTCTACAACAAAACCTAATTTTCACTTATGGAAAATGTAAACAGCAAAGTATGTAGAATGAGTTGTGTAAGAATTGCTGCATTTCTTTAACGCAACATTATTTAGCTCATGGAGTCTGCAATATAGCTGAATTGAATGAAATATTCATTTATTTTACAGAGAGCAGGACGATTTTTTCGATGACGTTTTAAGCATAGAGTTTAACTACTTGTACCGCCGTGGTCTTAAGTTTCTAAATAAAATAAATTATTATAGTATTGTGATGAACGAAATGAATGAAAAAATGTTCATGAATGAAATGCTGCTTTTATAGAGAGAGCCAGGAGTGTTATATTTCGATGACAACATTTGAATAAATTTCATTTGCTTTCGATGAAATTTTCAAATATAATAAATTATTGTAGTATTATGATAATTCTAAATATATTACCGAGGAATGTGTCGCATTTTAGAGATGCTTAAATCAGGCAATTTATATTTCAATGCCGTTATTTGAATGAAGTTCATTTTTTTCGATGAAGTTTTAAGTTTTCAAATATAATAAATTAATGCAGTATTGTGATAATTTTAAAAATGTTACCGAGGGATGTATCGCATTTTTAGAGATATTTAAATAAAATTGCATTGAAGTTGATATGTTTTTCATAATCAATGCTTTATGCATGATTGATCTTTCTAGTTTAGCTCTGATCCCGGTGTCTACTATATTTAACCAATTAATTGGTGAACTTAAGTTTCATTTTTTAAATTGAAAAAATGATGCATTTGAATGGGAGTTGTAAGGCGACGATTTTTATTCACGATTTTACGTACATTTAATTGCAATTACAATCAGTTTTTATTACACGAGTACTTAGCACTTGTTAATCGCTAATAACAACTGTTCTTTAAAGTGTGCCTTACATTTTACTAACCTTTACCTTGATGATTTTAATGAGGTGTTTTGCCTGTGATATTTGCTTTATTTAATAATTGTCCTTGCTTTCCAGTCTTCCTTCTCTTCTGAAATCTTCCCATTGAAGGGGGGTTCCCATTGAAGATTTCAAAGTTGCCCCACCCCCGTCCCCCAAGGAGAGGGGAGGGGATCAATTTTGGTACCATTGGATAGCTTTTCTAAAAATATTGAATACGTGTTTTTTATTTTTTGATCCGAAGTGTATTTCTCGAGCTATTGCGCCGTACTGGAACTTTATGGACGCCCTGTATATATATATATATATATATATATATATATATATATGCGTGTGATATGAAAATCTAGATTTGAATTTTATTATTAAGGCTGTGATGTTGGACAATGGCAGCAGGCGTAAGGACGCCTGTTTTTACAACACTTTGACCCGAAAGGTGAATTAGGCCTTAAACCTAAGAGGCTAAAGTGTAATCATGAGATTGGCTAAAACAGGTTGACTAATATGGATGATGTCTGATCGTGTTGCTCTAAGGTCGGCCAATGGTAGTCGAATGGGCGTTACAGATCTCAGGCAAAAGGGGCGGCAACCGAAAGGCGCTAAAAATTATATGCACGACTTCTACGATATATTCCGCAGAGATTCATAACTACTGAGATTAGAGGAGAGATTCCGCAGAGAAGAATCCGAAACAAGAGAGCAGAATGCTATGATGATTCTTAAGAGTGGTTCCACAGAGATTCCACAAACAGTCCTCAAAAAAGTCCTGATATCGACTTCAACGAAATGAGCAGATGCAGTACGAGTAGGAGCACAATACGTAGAATTGGTACCAGTACGATATACACTGATGTAAGAGTTGTGGTCAATGGCCAAAAACGAAATTGAAAGTATGTGCCCATTAATTATTGTAGCAGGTCATAGAACATCTTGGTAATAATAACTTACTGGTCTCACATGTCCAATCTCACATGTACAATCTCATATGTCCGATCTCCCGTGTCCAAGCTCCGCCGCCAATAAAAAACGCCGCCAAATAAGTGTTGTAATTAATTTAATAATTAAACAACTGTTGTTAATATATAATGCTATTTTTAAAGTTAAAAGTGGTACAATTAATTAAGTAGCATTATGTTAATAAATATTCCTTTCTAGGAACTCGTGCTGAAGATAAATATGGTGGGTTTAAGCGGCACATAAAGCAATGTGTTTATGAGTTTCACGAGTTACGATAATTCGGCCATGTTAATTATGAACAATTTTATTAAGTATAAAAGTCAACTTCAAGTTATGTTTTGTTTCCAGCATCACAATATATATATATACACATATATAAATATATAAATATATATATATATATATATATATATATATAAATATATATATATATATATATATATATATATATATATATATATATATATATATATATATATATATATATATATATATATATATATATATATATATATATATATATATATAACCAAATATAAATTTATCAACTACTCCGAAAAAACAACCTTCTGAAAATATACCTTTAGGCGCAATGCAGCTCGACCAAGTACATTTATATAAAACATAAGGAAAGAAAGAACGACAATGTATCAAAATTAACCGGGCTTAACCGGGAAGTGGGGGCCACAATCCCCCCCGGCGAAATTTTGATACATTGTCGTTTCTTTCTTTGCTTATGTTATATATATATATATATATATATATATATATATATATATATATATATATATATATATATATATATATATATATATATATATATAAAATTGTAAATCCAATGGTAGAATGTAAGTAGTAACTCATAATACACTATCTTAAAATTTGCCTACAAAATACAATGAAATAAAGGAAATACAACCTTAAAAAGGAAATTATAAAACGTAATGCAGGTCATAAAGACAAAGATAATCAACAAATTTCAATGGTGAGGAATGAAAGTAGGAAAACAAAAAAATCAAGCAAAAAAGCTTGCACGTGGAAGAGTTCTAGGCTTAAGAATAGTTCATTTCGAAAAAATTATTTTTCAAGTCCATATATCCCTTTGAAATGAACACAAAAATGCCTGTTTCTGAAACACAAGATAGATTTTATCTATAAACTTGTGTTATGTGGACGGCAAGCATAAAGATTAGCAAAAAATATAGGAAATATAAATACCTTAAAATACACCTCTTAAAGTTCAACCATGACGAGCAATATATGACTAGACCAATGTTGCCATACGCAGAAATGAAAAGAAGTTATCTGCTGTTGCCAAAGAGAGTAATAAAACCGTACTGCGTAAAGGCAATAAAAAGAGGTATTCTACAGTTAAAGCTACAAAAGATGAAAATATATTATAATGTAAATTCAAGAGAATGTAGAAATATGACTAAAATATGGCTAAAATATTAAGGAGAGATTATGACAATTTTAGGCTAATCGAAACTTATTAACTATTCCATTTACTAAATATGCTAGATATTCATAAAATTTACTGGTAATTTTGAGGTTATTAATGTGCAAAGCATGAAATTTTTTATGTGATAATCTATAAATTCTAAAAAGTTGATTAAGTATAATATTTCTAAACAATTGAATCGAGTTGCAGGAATTAAATGGCAATAATTTATTAATATTAAATTAAAAAAAAATCTCTTTTGTCATATGAATTAGTAACTACCCCATTAGTAGTTTCTATAATTAGATTTAAATCCAAATAATTAATATTTTTACTAATAGAAGTTTCGTTAGGTATTAATTCCAAATTATCCGGATAGAAATCTATATCTATGACATAGTTATCAGTAAATACAAGACAAATCAGATCATCTACATATCTGTAAATTTTATAATCTGTTGAAGAAAATAATTTTTCATATTGATATAGGTATAAATTAGCTAACATACTGCTACTACAGCCACCTTGTGGAACCCCTGAAACTTGTAAGTATAATGTATTACCTCGAAAAATATAATTATTGAAAAGAACAAAATGAAGAAGCTTAGGAAAATTGGTAAATTTAGTAAGATGAGATTTATTAGTAATATAAGCATTATACAGGGTGAGTCGGAATTGTTTTTACAAAAGCAGAGGAGTGATAGTACCCCACCAGACGAGCAATAATTACCATGGAACACAGGGTCGCATTGCACTCTGAGAGGCAGAAAAGAGGCACGTCGAACATGACGCAGTCAGCGCCTCGGACGTCATTGTGTACCTGTCTATGTAGTATCACCTACTCCAGACACGAACGCAGTTACCGTATGCAAATGCCCAGGGAGCAGAATCAGCATAACTGGCTCCTAGTAGGTTCCGGCGATATCCAATCAGAGCACACGTTGCCCTTTAAAAACCGGCACAACTTCAACGCTGCAAGTTATTCCCACTGGACTTTTTCTTCTAGGGTCACATGAAATCTTTAGTGTACGAGACGCCTGTGGACTCGGCGGAAGATCTCGTCGCGCGCATCGTTGTTGCCGCAGACCACATTAACACAACACCCGGAATCTTCGAGAGGGTGCGTCAATCATTTCAGTCTTCGCCGATGTGAACGGTGCAATGACACGCGTGGTCGCCACTTTGAGCACTTGCTGTGATAAATACGCTGCACAATAAATCTGTTTGTGCAATGTTTGGTATCGTTCATTCGCTTTCCCAACACTGGTGTACGTGCAGGTTCGTATTCTATTTTAACTCTTTTCTGCCTCTCTGAGTGCAATGCGACCCTATGTTCCATGGTAATTATTGCTCGCCGGGGTACTATCACCCCTCTGCTATTGTAAAAACAATTCTGACTCACCCTGTATAAAGCTAAAATGACATCATAAAGATCAGTAATCTTAATATTATTAAATAGATCTTTAAAATCGAAAGTTTGAAATCCTATTATTTTACTAAGTGTTTTTAATTTATTTTTTAATTCGTTACTATTATTTAGAATAATGTAGTTATCACTAGAATCTCGTAAATTACTATTTAGTACATTTGAATAATTTAATAATAATTTACTAGCAGTAGTAGAGTATGAATTATGACCACTAGTTACAGTTCTAAATTTAATAGGATTTTTATGAAATTTAGGTATAAGTACAATATATGGAAATTTCAAAAATTTATTATTAATATCTAAATCACTATACATATTGATAATTTTCAATTTGATACTATTAACAGAGTGTGAATCGAGTTTATATAGACTATTATTTTTTAAATAATCTAACAGATATTGTATATAGAATTTTTTACAGATAATAGCATAATTATTAAAGGCCTTATAAACATAAGTAATAATAAAATATCTATGTAAATCATTAACAGGGTGTTTTATATTACCCATATTATATATAGATCTAGATAAATTGATACTACAAATTGCAATTTTAATAGATCTCAAAATAGTAAATTTCCCCATATTAAATGCCTCTAAAGACTGAGCATATTTAGAAGCTAATCTATAAATATATTTATCAAGGTCAAGATTGATAGACTTTAAGACTTGTTTAGAATTATTACATGAAGGTAACCTGAATTTAGTACCAAATGACATTAAAGTTCTTAAAGATTTATCTTTAACAATGGCTAAGTCTTCAGTAACTATATGCCCCAAGTGTGGATTTATAAAATTAGCATAATTTTCAACACTACAAATACATTCACCATCTACATTTGTTGAGGAATCTTTGTCGACTGATAGAGATTTTGAAATTGCATTGTAATTAAAAATGGTTCTTCCAATAGGCTTGTTGTATTTAATAGTTTTAGTAACATTCAAATCCTTTAGAGGTAATAAATGATTAAATACATTCTTAAAGTTTATAGAATTATAAATAGGATGCTTAAAAGATATTACACAATAAGAATTAGAACAGTTATTATTATGAAAATGATAAATTTTTATTTTTAAACATTTTGATCTAGTAATGAGCAAATCATAGAAAATATGATTAAAATGTGCATTAGTAAGATTTAACTTTAAGAAAATAGCATGAACTGTATTTAATTGTTTTTTCTTAACCGAATCATGTACCCATGATTTTATAAATTTCCATTGAAATGTAGATGCATACTTTTAATCTCAGCTTTAAAATCTTGTTGGAGGGAGCTTCCTTTACCGCGTTTAAATCTTTTGAGTTTACCCGAATTACTATTATGTAAAAGAGGATTAATAAAAAGGTGATTAAAATAGAATATTTATTATCTACAAAATTATTTTTTACTATATTACCATTGAGATATAATTGATTTAATCCATATGGAAAGAGAGTACATTGTGATTTAATATAGAAGTTTTCAAAGCACATTCTATCAGCAGTATTTGTTTTAATATCCAAAATATGTATGGTTATATTTTGAAAACCATGATGAGCAAAGTGTTTATATTCAATTTTATTAGAAGTAGGAAGAAAATTATTATTGAGGATATATTTTTTTGACATGATCTCTGTGTACATTCATACGTAGATGAATAGGATTACTGGTCTGACCTATATAAGATAAATTACAAATGTTACAGGAAATTTGGTAGATGCAATTAAAAATTTTACAGAAAGTCTTATGATTATTTAGATTAGCAATTTGAGAGTTAGAAGCAAATGGGCAGGTTTTACAATTTTTATTCTTACATTTATTGAAGTTATAATTTTCAGCTGGGCAATTATTATATCCAAAACTATCCATGACACAATGTTGGTAAATTGATATCGATCTAAACAATTCCCAACATAAATTGAAAATACCGGGCAAGATTTATCAAATTAAATAATAATAAGAATAAATATATTTGCCAGTCACTTAATCAAATAAGATGTATAATTCATAATAGTATAATAAGTGTGAGGCCAGAATATGTCCTCACATGAGGCATGTTTATTGCAGTATTTATGGTGGCCAGAACACCGAACAAAGTGTGCAGACTGGCTGGCACCGAAGTTTACAACAACGTGAACTTTTAGGTCAAATACAATAAATTTGAGTGTCCCATGCCAAAGGGGGCTGAAAGAGCCCTTGGTTAATGTCAAGTGATGCCATTGGGTTCAGAAGAACCAATGAACAGCAAGGAGAAGAAGGGTGGAGCTACCTCCCCCCCCCCCCCGCCGAAGGAACCAAGACTTCGATACAAGATGTGGTAGAGAACGAACTCGGATTCAGAATGTGGTGGTAGAAGTAAGTTTCCTACGAAGTGTTGGTGAAAAGAGTTTGACAAAAGGAGCGAAGTGACCATGACCTAGCAGTTGCAGACATAAGTATCAGTCGAAGTGAAAAGTACGAGTAAGAGCCACACACCATAGAGTTATGGCAGTACGGTCAGCACTAAGACCGATGCAAGCGAGATGATGAACCCAAGTCTAAACTGTAAGGTATGTGCTCATTTCCCCGGTCCTAGAAATATTCGAAATCTAACTAACTGGTCACATATCCCCCATAATTAGAGTAATTAAATGACAGTTGATAATTATGATAAATTGTTGTTAGTGATAAATTGATGTTGTTAATAAAGGATATTGTTTAAGTTTTAAATAGTCTAATCCTTTTAATATTAATTAATAATTCTTTTCAGGACTTACACAAAAGGTAAAAACAATTGGAGGGTTTTTGCTTTAACACAACGCTCTTATGTTATTCCACGTCCCACAATAAGTAATTTAAAAAGTTTGACAATAACACATATAGATAATATAAATAGAAATAAAATAATTGCTTATATATAAGTATAAACAACTAAGTCCATGTAAAATCTAATAATAATGTAGGAGGATATTACAAGATAAAAAGAAATGTTTTAACTATATAATTACAATCAATTCTAAACTAGATTAAATAAAACACGAGGTATAATAAAATATACTGCGTAAATCTTGGATTCACATAGAATCCTATTCAAATAAGTAATAAAAAGATTGTACTAAAAAGTACAGTTTATAATAGGTATAAATATTACACCAGTACAAAAATCCCAAAAGCAGTTACCCAGTCATAAAATTACAAAACCAATAAAATAGTAAGATGTATTAACGTTAGATGGCGGCACTAGATTGAGAAACTTCTAATATTAATTTGCTAAAGGCTAAAGAAAAATTGCAAAACAATAAAAATAACAAGTAGAAATTACCAAATAATAAAACAGAAAGGAAGAGATCGATTAATAATACTTAAAGCAAAATTTTAAATAGTAACCTAAAAAAAAAATAGGAGAAGGAGCCACAAAAAACTACAATTAACATTGGATGAAAGTAGATTTAAAAGTAATACGTAATAAGAAATAAATTAAAATAAAATAAAATAAATTCTATTACTAAATTCAGCGCTAATGCAGCATAAATTTGAATAGATTGCAAATAGAATGTTTCTTTAATACGACGAATACAAAAGGAATTAGGATAGTTATGAAATGAAAAGTATGATAAACTAATCTTATTTGAATAAGAATGTGAATATATATATATATATATATATATATATATATATATATATATATATATATTTATATATAATTTCTTTTTAGATACTTTATATATTTTCAAGTTTTGACCCTATTTTCCTATTTAACGCAGTCCACTAAGCATTTCAAAACATTTATTCATACGAAAACCTCGCCGTCGTGCTATAACACGATAAAAGTAATGAATACAATTAATTCTTCGTTACTCTAAAAAAAAAAAAAAGAATCCAACAAATTTTGAAACATCCTGCATCTCTAATACGCAGAATGCACTTCTCTTGCGAAAAAGTTCCATTTCTAAAACGCTTTCGCGCCATTTCTCAGCGTATCGACAGAAAGGGAAAAAAAATTCCTAAATCCCTTCGCTTCCGTAATATGTCAAGATTTATAGCAACTAGTTGTCCGTAGCAAGCAAGATCATTTTTCAAGCTTCTTAACTATTAAAATGAAAAATGAAGAATGGCTTAATCTTTGTATATTTTAGATACCGAAACTTATTTTTTTATTTGGAATAAGTATTTTCTAATACTTAGTCCAAAGTTTTGAGAAAAGTTAGAAAGGCAGATAGGTGCTGTAACAAGGTATTTGCTTGGAAATATTAATACAAACGCGCTGAAAGCTAGTGAAATATGTAGTTATCAATGTAGATGATTTAAATCCATAAGTGTTATAAAAGTTTACTAAATGTTCTTGTTTAATACTCCCGAGAGCGGGAACAGTATTTAAAATCCGATGTCCAACTTTTCGAATAATTATATAAAATCGCAAATATGGTAAACAGCTTGAATATAAAAGTTTACTTATTTCCCCCGACCACGACTATAGAAAGTATTCCCAAGGTTAGAATAGCGCTACTGTTCCAGATAACAGTATCCACAGACCGGTTGTGAATGACCGGAGGGCATGATGGTATAGAAATAAGTTTTGTCGGCCTAGCCGTTCTCGAGTGGGAGCTGAAGAATTCTAGAACAAAAAAATTCTTGATTTATACGTTTTTTGAATGAAATCTTAAAATCTTAGATTTTTCTTATAATATAGGTCAAGTTCCACGTGCAAAGTTTCAAGTTTTCGCCTTCAGTAGTTTGGTCTTTGCAAGTGTCCTTTAGTTATTCAATCAGTCTCTCTCAGCTGTATGCATATGGTGATGCGTGGTTTACCATCTGGTTTAAAGGCTGTTGCACTGTCTCTTGATACTGATGCTGCAAACAGTTTTATGGCAGTCATATTTTCATTTTATTTCTGCACCTTGTAAACAAAAGCTAAATAAAACTGAAAACCTGAAAATTAAACACTTGAAGCATTTGTACACACCTGTTTGACTAATATGCATTTCCACTAGATTTGTAAAGGTCAAATGTGTATAAAAAATACAAGTTTTATGAAAATAGATCAAGTATTAAGAAATATATGAACACTTTCGTGTCGCCATTTTTGATGACGTTATAGCTACAAATAAAGTTCTTATATAGGGAGCTGACGCATTCGCCATTTTGTATCATATTTATTGGCTTCTATTACGAAGTGACTGTCTATCGTGTATTATGGTATACATTTTCAATAGAAGGTGAAGGTGTTTGATCATAAACTCCTAATCATAAATTGTTCTAAAAACTCCCGGAAAGGGATATAAATGTTTAGATTCCTAAATGAGCATGAAAGAAGAAGAAAAAATGGATAAAGCGTAGATGAAGGCAGGAATATCGTCTTTTCGCCGCGGTCGGCGATAAGTGCGTTAAAACAGGTTCGTTCCAGCAGGGAGAGTGACGCTCGTTTTGCTCCTTGTTGACAAGATATTTCTCACTGCGTGATACAAAATGACGACCAGAGGTCAGCCTGTGTCATAGGAGCTTTAATCAGAAACCTGCCAGATAGAGGATATTCAACCAGGTGAAAACTTCTAAGATTACTCCCTATTCATTTTCCTGCAAAAATATAGTCTATTCTAAAACTAGTATTATAATAGCATATGATTTCAAACGATTTCAATTTACTAACGTGACAGGCCTGTTGGCAATTTAAAAGTATTATTTAAAATATTTTGTTAATTGCAACGGATTGTTATTCCAAAGAGCTTTCAGCAGACGATTTTTCATGATCTGAATTAAGAATCCTCAATATACAGGCTGACGCAACATCGGTCAGTTTGACTCTCACTGAGGCGATGGATGCACATAGCGAAAAGGAGATTACTTTTTCTTTCTTTTCTCGGGATCTCCATAAAATCTAAACATTCTAGACTTCTTTTCCAAATGTTTGGCAAGATTTTTAGCAGCAAAAACCCCATTTTACAGCTAAATTGCGTATCAAAGGTCAGTCATGAACAGTGCCGTTCCTGGGGTGGCGAACGCCTGCGTGCAAGAATAATTTTGTGCGCCCCTATATACTATGCTTAAATTTTGATGATAAGGCCAATTTTCATAATCATTTTTAGTTTGAGGTTTAAACTGAATAGTTTCCGCCGATAAATGCATAAAAATGCACGCCGCCGATAAATGCATAAAAAACAATAACATGTATATTATTTGTCGAGCGAGCCGCCAAAGGCGAGCGGCATGCTTTGAAGATACGCCGCCGCCCGTAAGCCGAGTGCCGACACGCCGACAACAGATTTTTTGCATGTAAATTCCAGTGTAGAAGCAAAGTGTAGAAGTTACTTCTTATATTAGTTTACTGTTTCTTCCTGTAATCAAAGTTTACAGCTTTGCTATAATTTGATTTTTAATACCTTTAATGCCGATTTTTCTTCCAATTAGAAGTGCGTTTTTGCAAGAGTAGCGAATAGTTGAATTTGGCGCCCCTTAAATTGGGCGCCTGCGTGCGGGGCATTCGCTGCATACCCGCCAGGAACGGCACTGGTCATGAAACATGCGCACGCCATTGAAATAAAACAGACAGACGATAACTAACGGGATCGACTGGAGTAAAAATGGCTGGTGCGTCAGCTTGTATATTTGGGAGCGTTAGTCTGAATGATCGTTAGGGGATATTGCCTGCTGTCTCTGAGTAAAAAAAATGAATGAAAAATACGATTAGCTGGTAGCCCTGCACAAAAAGTTGAAGTTGTGTGAAAATGATGTAATTTTTGGTAAAATTATTTCTGTTCGAGTCTTTACGAATTTTTTTTTATGATAAAAAAAAAGAGAGTCATTCAATATATTTTATAAGAAAATCTTGAGAAAGAAAGATATGCATTTTTGTGTATTTTGATGCTGATTATGATAGAAGTAAACTAAACGATATGGAATGTGAATGTATCAAAAAAGTTGAATGGAAATTCACATTCCCGAAATTTTAGATTAATTCAGCGCAACTAATTCCTTAACGCTATTTAATAGCATCCAACATGCATCACAAAATTTATCCGTCCCAAAGTCCTTCAGCCATGTCGTAATACTCTAAAGTAATTAATGCTATTAATTATTTTTAAAAAATCGCGAATGTGAATTTTTAAATCCCTGACTCTTCCAGTGCGAAAACGCAGCCCATGTGAAAAAGTTATACTTTTAAAACTCTTTTGCGCCGTCTTTCAACTTATCGACAGAAAAGGAAAAAAATCCCTAAATCCACCCGTGTCGGTAATATGTCAAGATTTATAGCATCTAGCTGTCCATAGCAAGCAAGATCATTTTTCAACATCTTAGCTATTAACATGAAAAATGAGAAATGGTTCAATCGTTGTATATTTTTGACGCCGATATTTTTTTTTATTTGGAACAAGAATTTTCTAATACTTAAAGTTCGAGAAAGAAACATTGACCAGGAAGATATAAGTATTGAAAAAGTTTATTTTTGCATAGAAATATTAATACTAACACCCTGAATGTTAGCGATAGATATTATAAATCGATCTATATAGGTTTGCATTATCAGGGTATTATAAATAAGTAAAATATGAAAACATTAAATTTCATCAAAAATGGATTTAATATTTTAGACGCAATATTGTGCTTTTAAAAATACAGTAAACTCCGATTATAAACTGGAGATTTTCGGCGGCATTTAACAAATTATTATAGGACCAGCCGTGTTCTAAAGTAGGGGAACAACTTTGATTCTCAACTTTAAACATTAAGAGATATTTGTCCATTTTGTCATGATCAAAACGCATGTTCTTATGTTCTATCTAGTTAGTTGTCTGTTAAACAAAGAAGTTTACAGAATGAAAAATCTGATGTGGACTGCACATGACTTTCACTGCAGACTTATATTCACGTTCTCTTTATTTTAATTAAATTTATTTCACTTTTAATTCAATTTTCGTTCTCATTAGGTAACCGGACTTATTTTCAAAGGTGGCGTAGAGAAAATACGAAAAACTAAAATATCTCGAGAACGGCTAGTCCTAGTGTAATGGGGCTGGTCTTATTATTTTCGTCGTTAAAAAATACGTATTAAACGAGCATGTATTGGATATATTTGAATATACCTAGTTCTTTAGTTTAGATTTTGACGATTTTTGCCGGCCATTTTGCAAAAATAGGCAGGTTATTGCAGGTTATTTTTTACGGAATCGTACCAAAATCTAATCAGCACCAGAGTAACCCACAAGTGACTCATCTACTGAATTTTGTGGAATCCAGTCCATTAGTTTTTCAGTTAGAGTGGATACAAGCTTTTGTGGGCCATTTCGCAAAAAAAAAAGACAGGTTCCTTTATCCCAAATCGTACCCATAACTAATCAACACGAGACTCGTTCACAAATGAATTACCTACCAAATTTTGTGAAATTCGGTCCATTAGTTTTTTAGTTAGACTGGATACAAAATCTGCACAGACAGACAGACACACAGACAAAAACACATACGTCACGCTAAAAATGGTTTCATCGTATTCTAGAGGTCTCGAAACGTGTAGATCCGTCGAAAACTCGAGTTGTGATTTTCGGTATGATTCCAAGACTTTCCCTATACATTACCATGTATTGCAGGGAAAGTAAAAATCTGATGTGAGCAGCACATGATTTTCCCTGCAAACTTATATTAATGTTCTCTTTATTTTAATTAAATTTATTTCACTTTTATTCAATTTTCGTTCTCATTCGGTAATCGGGCTTATTTTCAAAGGTGGCGTAGGGAAAATACGAAAAAATAAAATATCTCGAGAACGGCTAGTTCTAGTGCAATGGGGTTGGTCTTTTTGTTTTCTTCTCTAAAAATTACGTATTAAACAAGCATTTAATGGATATATTTGAGCATACGTAGTTCTTTAGTTTAGATTTTGACGATTTTTGCGGGCCATTTTGCAAAAAAAGGCAGGTTGTTTTTTTCCGAAGGATACCAAAATCTAATCAGCACCAGGGTGACCCACAAATGACTCATCTGCCGAATTTTGTGAAATTCCGTCCATTAAATTTTTAGTTAGAGTGGATACAAGCTTTTTCGGGCCATTTCGCCGAAATAGGCGGGTTTTTTTTTATCCCAAATCGTACCCAAAACTAATCAGCACCAGACTCACCCACAAGTGACTTACCTACCAAATTTTGTGAAATTAGGTCCATTAGTTTTTTAGTTATCATACATTACCATGTATTGCAGGGAAAGTAAAAATCTGAATAATTCATTAAATTCAGTTTAATTGCATAAAATAACACGCGTAATTAATTAAAATTACGTTGAATTTGCACTGTTAATTCAGTTTTCGTATTCATTTGGGAACTGGACGTATTTTAAAAGCGGTGTAGCAAAATTGCGAAAAACTAAAATATCTCGAGAACGGTCAGTCATAGAGTATTGGAATTGATCTTATTCTTAAAATATTACGTTAAATACTACGTATAAAACAAGCATTTAATTTATACATTTGAGCATACATTGCGTTTTACTTTAGATTTTGAAGATTTTTGAGAGCAATTTCGTAAAACGGGCAGGGTATTTTTTTTTCCGATTTGTACAAAATTCTAATTAGTACCAGGGTAACCTACAAGTAAATTATCTACTAAATTTTGGGAAACTTGGTTAATTAGTTTTTTACGGGCCACTTTGCAAAAAAAGGCAGGTTCATTTATTCCGAATCGTACCGAAATCTAATCAACACCAGGGTCACCCACAAATGCCTTACCTATAAAATGTTATGAAATTTGGTCAAATAGTTTTCGAGTTAGAGTAAATACATATTGTGCACAGACAGACCCACACAGACGTCACGACAAAATACTTTCTTCGTGTTCTAGAGGTTCCAAAACGTGTAAGGGTTCGAACTCGAGTTGCGATTTTCGACACGATTCCAGTACTTTCCTTATACATTACCAAGTATTGTGGGGAAACTAAAATGTTATTGTTCTACAGATTTTAGTTAATTTTCGTAGTAGAAAGACTGCAACTACATAGCTCATACATTGCTATAAGTAATTATATAGTGTACTTGCATGCGTTTCAACCATTACGGTGCTGCGGAAGACAAAAACGTTTGTTATTTTAAGTTATATGAAGTTTTTCGTTCATAATTTTCCTTCTCATAGAGGCTAGTTAAATTAATCTTAATAACGAAGGTGTGTATGCTCTTCAAATTACCACGCGTCCTGTTTGAAGCTTGATCACGCAGGAATCAGAAAGTGACACGAGGCGTAGCGAGGAAAAAAAGAAAGGGAGGCATGTTTATATCCACGTTATATCCGAATATGCGGTTATAATTGAGGGCTTTATAATCGAGGTTCATTGCACTATACAATAGCATGATAATATAGATGTTAATCCCCTCATTTGACGGGGCGACTTTTCCGAGCTATGTTTGTAAAAAAAATGTCAAAATTATTTTACAGTGTATTCAAATATAAAACACTCAGATAACAGCATCCATGGTTTCGCGTTGGTCACTAAGTAATAGATGATATCAACAGTGGTAGCAAGAAGCTTGCTATAATTTACAATTTTTACGAATTTCTAAGGATACTGACAATTTCCTTCCTTCTCACAAAGCCGGCATCAAATTCATATAAAATTTAACTTCGGCTACACGAAGCTGCAAAGGCCAAGTCCATAAAACAAAACCAGCCTCTAAAGGATCCGCATTTGGTGTTATCTGCACATGGGAGTATTTTCCATGTATCGGTGGACACCTTATACATGCGGATATTGCAATTGTATAAACATAGGCATACAGACGGACAGCATTTGAAACGTGTTTTTCACATATTCAACGTAATGCACTAAACGTAAAAATATTTTGGCAGTTGAATTATCCACCGTATCACGTGACTTTGCTTACATATGCTCTTACACTATGTATTGGTATTGGCGTTGAATAAACTATAAATAGACGTACTTTAAATATTATTATAGCCATTTCCCAATAGTAGCTTTAATTAAATGTCTTTTCCCAAGATAGTCAAAAAAGTTTTATTTGCTTACATGAATTCAAAGTAAGGAAAAGAACTTGAACCCTGTTCTCCAGAATCTGCAATTCAATTTACTTTAATCAAAGATTTTGCTCTCCTAACTGTTCATTTAATTACATACCACTAATTAAACGTTCTGAAAGCCTACACAATTCTTCGCTCTTTTAAATAAACTAAACAAAAGAAATCAGTATTTTTTTTATTTTAAATTTCAAGTACACATAAAACGCAGCAACAAGTAAATAGAACAATAGCTTTCAAGTAGCGTAAATTTAAAGAATTTTTATTGTAAGTGGAAAATATTGTTGCTCTTCGCTTAATGAATTTATGTTACTTAACATATTGTAATCAGAAATGTGAATATTGCGTATGACTTGCATATGTAATATACGGTATTGTATATTACATATGTCGGTATTGTATATTACATATGTACAGTATTGTATATTACATAAGTTGTATTGTATATTACATATGTAAGTCCTAATTTGAGCTCAACAACTGAAATCGGCGATTGGATTAGGGTTCCCTCATAAGTCTCTATGCATCCTCTTAACATTGTAATGGTGTTCTATAACTGCAGAAGCAGGGTCAACAAATAGAAAAACTGGTATGCGCTATCCATAGAGGAGGTCTGCAGCGCCTCTAGCGGTAAATTGAAAAATGTAGATTTTTTACCCCGAGAACGAACCATTAGAGCATGTCTAAAGCAACTCAAACATTTCTAAGTACAAAATTGAAGTACGAATTCTATTTAGTGTAGAAAGATGTACTGTTTGCACCTAATGTCACGCATACGTAAGAAGTTTCACTGTGCTTTGCTTTTATTCAATATACAGAGTGGACCTTTGCTTCTATTCAAGGGCTTTGGTCTATTCAAGAAGAAAACACCTGTACAGATATCTTTACAGACAGCCGTTCCTATTACCTGTATATAGGGTTTCCATATAATGAATTCCGATGCAAGGTTTTCCTATTTGGCGATTTATCGCAACTTGGTGCTTTTTCAATTGTTTAAGAACTTTCTCGAAATAATGAATATTCCGGGAGATACAAGTCCCTTCTGGAAGTTTCTGCGGAGGGTATATAAAATGAGTCAGCTTTCAGTTGGAGCGTAGTTGAAATGATACGGTCTACATTGAATTATCAGATATGTCAGTGTTTTGAGAATGGTACAAGCTATTTCTGTTAATTAGCTGATCATTTAATTGCTGCTTTTTGTATCTGGCAGTTATTTAGTAATCTTGCATGATAATTATCCAGCTAATCTTTGTACATTGCGCCTGTTTACGCTTACTTGTGTTTTTAAATAAAATTGTTATTTATCCGAAAACGTGGATTCATTCTTGTATCTTGAGACTAACTACATCTACAAATCCCGATGATATTTCGCAACAATAATATATACACAGACGATAAAAAATGATGCCACCAGAAATGGATAATTATTGTACTGCATCATTTCTATGCAATTTTTATGACATTTATTTTTTTTTATTGCGAATTGAAATATTTCTAACTTTGTATTTGAAATTTTTCAACTAACTTCGTTTTCAAGATTGGTATTCCAACTTCTTCAATTCGCCGCTAGATACGCTGCATACTTATTCAATCGATAGCGCATAGATGATTTGCCATTAGGAGACTGCTTTTGCAAATCTAGAACATTTTAATTGAGAGTTAAAGTTATTGCATAAGGATTTAATAGGGAACTTTGTATAAAACACGAATTGCAAGGAAATTAAAATCTGAGGACGGAGGAAGTCATACAGATCAGAAGATATGAGTCAGTTTTCTAACTGAAGGGGGAAATTATGGTTTATTTAAAATATCTAAAGAAAAAAACCCTCAAGTAGCTCATATATTGCCATTTCTCCAGCCTGATCTCAGTGGTGGATTTGCTGCTGTGATAAAATCCCTTTAACAATGCGTTTAGTCTTCAATATCGGTAAAATTTGACTGCTGTTGGCACCATCTGTATTGACCTTTCACTTGATTGACGCACTTCAGTTATTACGCAGTTCAAGTCGAATTTCGCAATGGTTCCAAACGCAGCTCTGTTAAGCACACATAGCCATATATGTTTTCCCATTAATAAAACCGTTGACATTTTAAGTACAGTCCACATAATTTCAATACAATCGGCCACAGTAGTCCAACAGCCAAAACCCGCCAAAAGAAGAACTGCAATACAGATCTTCGTGATTCTGGAATTATGGTATTGTGTGCCCTAAATACGCTACTGTCAAAATCTCGAATGAGAAAATATGAAAACGTGTGGTTTCCAGGAATCTAGGAATGTCCTTAATCACCCTCGATAAATTTGTAAGGACAGGTTCAGAAATGTACAACTCAGACCTTTCTTCAATACATAGATAGTGTCCGATCGAATAAAAGTGATGGCACCAAGATGATAATTTAACAAGAAAGATCAATCATGCATAAGCATTGATTATGAAACACTTTCCAACTGAAATGTAATTTCATTTAAAAATTTCTAAAATGTGATTCATTCAGTGGTAATATCTTTTACATTATCACAGTACTACAGTAGATTATTATACTTAAATATTTAAAACTGTATCGAAATATAAATCATCTGATTCTTTATGCAAAATCAATGAATATTTTATTCATATAACTTGTATTCCAGACTCCAGAGCTAAATAATTTTGTGTGAAAAAAATTCAGCAATTCTTATGTAATTCATCTTACAATCGCTTGAGATATTTGCATTCTGCATATGTTAAAATTAGGCTTCCTTGAAGAAATAATAAAAGTTTAGGGATCATTTAAAATCACAACTATTGTAATTGCATAGGCACGGAATTTAGATACACAGATAATACACAGATAATATATATGCGTATGTGTATGTACTCAAAGTATTGGAATCGTGCCGAAGATCGGAACTCGAATTTTCAAAGGATCTACGCGTTTTGGGACTTCTAGAACACGAAAAAACTACTTTTAGGAAGACGTCTGTTTGTGTAAGGGTGTATCTGTGTATGTTTCTGTGTGGATATTACATCCACTCTAATTGAAAAACTAATGGACCGAATTTCATACAATTTGGTAGGTATGTTTTTTGTGGGAAATCCTGATGTTCATTAGATTATAGTACGATTCGTAATAAAAGAATCTGCCTTCTTTGCGAAATGGCCGCAGAAATTGCCTTTATCCACTCTAGCTAAAAACTAATGAACCAAATTTAACAAAATTTGGAGTATAATATTTCAATAACCTACAAGTGATTTATATGCCAAATTAAAAAAAATTTTGTATATAAATCATTTGTAGGTTATTCTACTACGATTCGGGAAAAAGGAACGGGCTATTTTTGCGAAATGGCCAGCAAAAATCGTTATATATAAAAATAAAAGACTACGTGTGCTCAATTATATCAATTAAATTCCTATTTTATATGTGATTTTTGACAACAAAAAGAATAAGACTAACCCCATTACTCTAGGACTAGCCGTTCTTGAGATATTCTAGTTTTTTCGCGTTTTCGCTACGCCACCTTTGACAATAAGTCCAGCTATCAAATGAGAACCAAATTTAAGTTTAACGTGTAAATTCAATGTTATTTAAAATACTTATGTTGTGCAGATAAACTCAAATTATCATTGAATAAATAAAGAGAACGAATATGAGTCTGCAGGGAAAGACATGTGCTGTCCACATCAGAATTTTTAACAATATTACACCAATGATTTATAGAAGTGAACGGGGATTATTTTCAGGCCATTTCGAAAAAAATGTATGATCTATATTTAAAGATCCATCAAATTTTTGTCGAATAAAATGTTCAACAAATTTAAGCTGTGTACCAAATTTTAACTCTCTAGGACGTAGGAAAGTGCATTTAAAATGCCATCAATTAAATTTATCATGAAGAGTTATATAAAATTTAAAAAAAATGAAAAATTGTTATCTACCAAATTTATTTTAAAATATGAAGCCACTCCCATATGCAAAACGTTTAAACAAATGGAGAGATATTTATTATATAATATCTCTCTCTTTTCTTTCTGGAAGATATCCCAAAGTCAGAATTTAATTGAATTTGTTTTTTTCCCTATATTAAATAATTTTTTTAATTAAAAAACTACTTAACATATTTTACTGAATTTTTTTTTATATATTCTATGGGATAATGTGAATATTTCCTAAAAATTTCGAAGCAATTCGTGAATTTTAAATTTACTTAAAAAATGTTTGAAAAATTAGGTCCCATAGGGTTCAATGTATTTCATTTTTTCAACCCGGGTTCAATAAAAAACTAATTGGGTGATATTATTTATTTATATTCCCATAGGTCCTACAGACCGTCTGAACAACATACTAAAATTTCATTTTGATAAACTCATTTTTACGGCAGTTATCGTGCTAACGGACAGACAGACAGACAGACAGACAGACAGACAGACAGACAGACAGACAGACAGACAGAATGAACAAAGTCATAAACACTTTTCAACTTTGTTGTAAAGTGTTAAAAATTGATAATGGGGGGGGGGGGGGGGAAGGGGGAGGAACTCGAAAAAATATAAACGGAGAAAAGTCAATTACAAAGTTCTAGGATACTGTCTAATAAGTAGGAATTGACAACAAAACTGTTACAGAATATTATTTAATTACACACAATGTTGTTAATGGCGAATTGCTGGTTTATTGAGGCCTGCTAAGATAAACCCCTACATGGACGGGAATCTAATGTACAGACCTTTCAAATGCCCTTCGCCAGCAACAATGTACATTTGACTTTTGTAAAAATATTACCGCATACTCTGACAAGCATTGCAGGCGTTACCGTGTTATAGTCATTGATGACACGACATTTTAACAAGTATTTATTACCTTTTAAAAAATCTTTATTAGGTAATCCTTTAAAAGTTTGCTATTGATATTTTTAACACTTTACAACAAAGTTGAAAAGTGTTTATGACTTTGTTCATTCTATCTGTCTGTCTGTCTGTCCGTCACGATAATTGCCGTAAAAATGACTTAATCAAAATGAAATTTTAGTATGTTGTTAGACGGTCTGAAGGACCTATGGGAATATAAATGAATAATATCACCCAATTAGTTTTGGATTGAACCCGGGTTGAAAAAATGAAATAGATTGAACCCTATGGGACCTAATTTTCAAGCATTTTTCAAGCGGATTCAAAATTCACAAATTGCTTCGAAAAATTTAGGTAATATTCAAATTGTTCCATAAAATATATAAAACAAAATTCAGCGAAATATATTCAGTAGTTTTTTAAATAAAAATTAAAATAATAATAATACCTCTTATATGAAGGATCGCGTGACCATGATATGAAAAGATCACGTGACCCTACTTCAAAATGATATATGGCATCCATCTTGTGTCAAAATCGTGGTGTTTTAAGTTCTTTTTCATTCATATTGAGTGTTGTATCCGTCCTAAAACCACTTTATTTTTGCTTAAATTCTGTGCATTTACATACTGAAACAACCCAATTACAATATATTGAGTTTAAATGCTCATCCAAATTTGATTATTTCAATAACGAAGCCTATTTTTCACTTATGTAAAATGTAAACAGCAAAATATGTAGAATGAGTTGTATTAGAATTGCTGCATTTCTTTAACACAAAATTATTTAGCTCATGGAGTCTGCATAGCTGATATGAATGAAATATTCATTGATTTTCCAAAGAGAAGAACGATTTTTTTCGATGAAGTTTTAAGCATAGAGTTTAATTACTTGTAGCTCCATGGTCTTAATTTTTAAATAAAATAAATTATTATAGTATTGTGATGAATGAAATGAATGGGAAATTGTTTATGAATTAAATGCTGCTTTTATAGAGAGAGAGCCAGGCGTGTTATTTTTCTATGACGTCATTTGAATGAATTTCAGTTGTTTTCGATGAAGTTTTGAAATATAATAAATTATCTTAGTATTATGATAATTCTAGAAATATTACCGATGAATCTATCGCATTTTAGAAATGTTTAAACCAGGCAATTTATATTTCAATGCCGTCATTTGAATGAAGTTCATTTTTTTCGATGAAGGTTTAAGTTTTGTATTTATGGACGTTGTATTTATGGACGTGTGTATTTATGGACGTTTCCTTACAAAGTTATTGCAGTGCTTAGGAACTTCCCTACTAGAACTGCATAAAAATACAGAATATGCTGTATAAGAAATGAAGAATGGTTATTCCTGTGAGTACCTGACATTCAAATAAGTACGCTTTTTAACTATGAGAACGTCGTTAAGATTTCACTTATGAGGACTTCAGCAGTAACACGGCGACTTAATTGAAAGGCTGTGGACGCAGAATAGAAGAAAATAAGGACTTTAGGAGAATTTACTCTAATGCAGAGGATAATAAAAAAAAAACTAAAATTTTTCTGTAAAATGATGTGTATAAAATAAACGATAAAAATAATTTTAATAGCCTGGAATAGAACTGAAGGAAAATAAAAGTGTAACATATAAGTGTAACATAAAAGGTTTTCAGTTTTTGTATGGCGATATGGCTAATGAAGAGAACTTAAGGAGAGATTTGCTTCTCCAGTGACTTCATTAATGGAAGAAGAGCAAAAATTTGGGACACATTTCATTGGTTGTGCCTCTTTATAAATTTCTTTACATTGTATATTTTCAACCCAATGGGAAAGTCAACAAACACCCTGATTTTTCTGGGCAATTCGCAAAAGGATAGAATGTAGAATTTCAAACTATCATTTATGAACTAAAATATTCATCTATAAAAGGGAGCAAACTCATATCATTCGTTTTAAAATTCTTCATAATATTGTTTAATAGAAATTAACGTGGTTAATATAGTTAGTACTTTATGTTAAGTTCGTCATAAGATGGTTTGCCTAAAATGAAGGATTTCCCATATCCTCGCCACAGAGTGTTTGCTTAAAAATTCCCGAACACGATTGTTCCGTTTTACCTACGCTTTGCGAAAAGGATAATAAATGTAATTCAAAATTTAATTGTTGATTGACGCTATATCTCTAAAATTGTGGAAGCTTTATAAGCAAAGGCAGACAGAAAAAACAAGATCAAAAATCCAGCCATGTCCTAAGTGTTTGCTGTTTTTTGCATGAACTGAATGTTGCCTGCTCAAATGTCATGAAAGAGAGATCTATCTTTAATTCCGCCCCAAGAAGACCAGAAATGTAGTCTTCAAATAAGGTATTATTTAATTGTAAAATTGTTATTATCTATATAAATAAAATTTCATGTTATTCTTCTGTCTGCCTGTTTATTATCTAAGAACAAGAAAATTCTCTTATTTCATATTTGTGAGAATTATTACAACATTTCAAAGAGAAAGACTCGAAATATTAAAAATTCACAGCAAATTGTTCATTAAGTTTCTTTATATATCCCGTACGAAGAACGAGTATAAAGTTGCTTAATGGCGTTCAAAACTTTTTGAAGAAACATTTGTCAGTTAGGTCATGACAATTGTTTCAAGGGTATCAAAATACATTTCTTCAAGCCAAAAGCACAGGTTGAACAATATGCGCCATCAACAACCTTTTTTTTTGTGGTTATTAAGGGCATAAACCTTTCTACCTGCTCTTTTGACCTGAAGAAGGGGGCTTATAACGCCCCTGAAACAATTGTCACCTAACTGGTAAAGAAACTTGCTGCCTCAATCGGTAATCGAACTATGGATCTTCATACTGACCAGCCGATGCTCTACCGTTGAGCTAATGAGACTGAATTACAAGCTCTTATCGTCAAAGTGGAATTTGCATTTTCCACCCTCTAATGTCAGATTGGCGTACAATTGACAATCTGACTGACCACCACCTGCTATTTTCTTCCCAGGTTAGCGTCCTGATGCTATTTTTATTCCCCAGGTTAGTTTCCGACGTTGTAGTTATCCTCCCGATTTGAAATCGACGCCCAATATCCTAGAGTCCACTGAATTCCTGCTAGTCGTATTAGGGCCGCTTTCAGATCTACGACATATTTGAACTAACCTACAGGGTTGATTTGTGTGGGCGCCATTGTAAAGAATCTTGTTGCCCCAACCGGGAATCAAACCACAGATATTTGTACTGGCCAGTCGATGAGCTATTAGGATTGATTTGAAAGGTCTTATCTCCGAATTGGACTCTGCAAACTGATATATGTTTGCTTTTTTTGTAAGAAGTTTTGCATGTAATTGTCTTACAACTAGCAGTTTGATATATTGCAAAGTTGTCAGTTAGTTCATTTATAAATTTTGGCGCTATTTAAAAATGCACTTTGGCGTCATTTAAGTTGCCAAATGAAAAAATAAATTAATTAAAAACTATATATTGGATGTAATCTAAAAGAAGTATCTACTGCAAGTGCTTCTACTTTCCGTATATACATAATGTATAAGGAAAGTATTGTGACGGGGTCGAAGATTCGAATTCGAGTTTTCGACGGAGAGCACCTTTCAAGCATCCCTGATCACGAATCAAACATTTTTGAAGTGATGTCTGTGTGTGTGTGTGTCAGTGAGTCTGTGGAGACGATAACTAACGAACGAATGAACCGATTCGAACCAAATTTGGTACAAAAATCACAATCCGTAAACACTGGAAGCCTGTTGTTTTTATACGTAATCGAATGTTCAGAACCCCCTTAAATTTTCGAATAAAATTTTGAAAAAATCGTCAAAAAATCAAAACCACTAATAAAGTTACGCAAATGGACATTTCTTATGTAATTATTTCATTAGAAAACGATTGACATAAATTTTAGAACGCTAACATGAACCATTCTCGAGATATTACACATTTTTCAAAAAAATTATCAAAAAGTCATTTTCCTATAAAATGAAAAAAAAAGTGTTTCCTATTGAGAAATATGTTCACTTTTCATATGTAATACCATGCGATAAATTGGGTGACATCATTCTCGTGGATCTAGCTCGTTCCATTCATGAAAAAAGATACTTTGAGTAATACTTTTGTATTTGAACGCCAATAGTCATTTATCTGCTGTAAGAACAACTTATTTCTTCGTCCATGACGCTTGGCGAGATTTTGGCGACGAATTTGGGGAATATCGTCAACTTGGCGATTTTGAAATGTTGCCAAATTAACGAAAATCTCGCCGAATGGATAAAAATGACGCTAAATCAATGAAAATGACGACTAATTGCCGAAAATTTAATATCTTGGAAAGAATATTAGTATCCGCTATAAGAAAATCGTATTTTTTTTACTGTAAAAGTAGTAAATTCATTACATTATATAAGGAAAGTCATGTGTTGCCCACATCAGATTTTTTAATGCAAATAAAGTCTGCTAGCATTGGTTTTTAACTTATTTCATGCAGGAAATATTTTACCCTGACACTGAAACTTAATTAAGGTGTTGTGGGGAATTCATTGGTTTTAGAGGAATCCAGTTTAATGCAGTGAATAACATTAAAAAGTGGATGTTTGAACGTAATTAAGAAAACATAAATTATATGACATAGATTAATTCCCCGAGAATACAAAGAAATGTAAAGTGGAACTAAGGATAACTTCAGTTTTTGTGCTGTTGGGGGAAATAATTGAGACTTAAATGGGGGTTTCCCCTGTGACCTCATTAAATGAGAGGAATAGAGAAATGAAAAAAATACTTTCACGTACTACTAAATGCAGAAAGTATTGTTTTTCCGAAAAAATTCGAATTCGAAGCTAACAGAGAAACGTATTTTAGTAGAGTGAACCCTGGGTATAACCCCGGTTTTTGGCGACAGCAAACCACTCCAGTTATAGGGACAGTCATGTTGTAAATGAGGGATGCTGTTTTAATACTCAACTGTCAGTGTTAAAAGATAGATATCTGTTTTACTGTGCTTTAAATATATGTTCTTAAGTTCTACATTTAGTTGTCTACATGAAGATGTTTACAGATTGTAATAGTACAGAAAAGATGAGTTAAGATGAATTAGAATAGTAAAGATGTTTACAGACTGTACCTCTTTAGATTTTGAATAATTTTTTTAGTAGAAAGACTGCAACTACAAACATTTTTATTATTAAACGTGCAAATAGTAATGCATTTACACGCGTTCCAGTCATTATGATGCTGTGGAAGCCATACAGTTTGTCATTTGAAGTTATTTATATATATTTTTATCTGTTTTTAGTTTCCCTTTTTATGGAGGCTAATTAGATTAATCACAGTGACAAAGTAGTTTCTTCTTCCTTTTAAACCACTGCAAAATAGTATCAATATCTTTCAGAGCTTCTTCTGTTACAGAAATATTGTTAGGTTCGTCTTCTAATCAGTTCCAGAACTATGGATGTAAAAGTAAGGAGTTAAATTTCATATTCAGAAAACGCCAATATCGTTTGAGAAAATAATTCAAATGGAGCTGGGATATGATAAGCATTCCGCATTACATGTTTTTCTATGGCGAAAGGCCTAAAATACTTATTTATTTTGTTAAATTTGTAAAAATAAATTATTAGCGCAATGTAAGTAGAACTGATGCAATACAGAATATTTCTACGCATTCAGAATTATTTTATCTTGCAATTTATTCTTATCTTCACATATCCTATACTTTATCCCAAAACTATGTAAAGATACTGGTTAATTATACTCCTAATTAGGGAACCCTTAATTTAAAAATAATCAAAAATAGCAATACTAAATACTACGCTTGTATGTCGTGTCAACTAAAAATAGCAGCCACTTTATTAACACTCGCGACATCTAGATATAATTATCCAAATTTTTGGCATTTTCAAGCGTTTTATTCATAGGAGTTTTATCTTCATCTTTCTAACTCCATGTTCAGAAAATGACACTTCAATATTCTCATTGGTTGATACAGAAGCTATTTGTTTAGTGATAATTGTCCTGTATATCAGTATCAACCCACAGATGTATAATTGTCTCTGTAATTCCTACTCATCACCAAATGCACTGTTACACGTCATTTTTTTAAATAATATTTCTCACTTTTAAAGAACAAGATGCCAAATGTCTATACAGACAGTCTATACACAGTTCTTACGAGGGTCCTTAAGCACTTTGTAAGGAAAAGTTCCTCGAGTGTGTACATTAGGTCCATCCATAGTAAAGTGACCATATCCGATTGAATCGAATAAAATAGATTGCAGCTCTGCTAGCAGATAATTTAAAAAGTTAGAATAGCGAATTCGGCAACAACGTGAGGTAGGCAAACGCAGTTAATTACAAAGTTGTCTATAAGAATCAGTGTGAGGGGCAGTCCAGTGGTTAGCAGGCGGGGATTGCACTCGGATGACCCGAGTTCTATTCCCGGTTCTGCCCAAACTGTCCTCATCTTTACGCGGAGTGCGGGCACGTTAAATATGTGGGTCCATAAGTCCTTCCGGGGGGTTGGTGGTAGGGGAAGAAGGAAGAAGATTGAAGAAGAAGAAGAAGAAGAAGAATTAGTAAGATTCGGTGCCGGGATTAAAAGAAACGTGTTTATGAAAGATAATAAAAGCAGGTCACACTTAATGCCGGTTCATTGCTAGATGCACAGAATTGGTTGCTGGCTGCGATATGTTCCGGTACGACTGATCATAGGGGCGGACACCACTCGAGTAGGGTCTCGTGCACCTGGTGGGGAACCAGCATATAGGTTTCTTTAAAATTGAATGGGAGGCCTTGTTTCGAAAGGTCTTGAAATGTAAATGTCACCCATAATCTCAAATTCGAAAACTTTGAAAATAGTACTTTTTAACACTTTACAACATAGTTGAAAAGTGTTTATGACTTTGTTCATTCATTCTGTCTGTCTGTCTGTCCATTAGCACGATAACTGCTGTAAAAATGACTTTATCAAAATGAAATTTTAGTATGTTTTTCAGACGGTCTGTGGGACCTATGGGAATATAAGTAAATAATATCACCTAATTAGTTTTGGATTGAACCCGGGTTGAAAAAATGAAATACATTGAACCCTATGGGACCTAATTTTTTAAACATTTTTAAGCAAACTTTTCAAACATTTTTAAGCAAACCAAAGTCAGACTTCGTGACTTGTGAATTATGAGCTAGTTCAAGTTTGAGCTGCAACATAAATGACAGTCCTGTCCAAATAGTGTCGTTAATCTTCTACAATCACGTCAACGTAGGAATCAGAATACAACCAGTATTCACATAAGGCCTAGTGTAGTTATCGAATTTAACTATTATCACAACAGGAAAATGATCAAGTAGATTTTCTCCATAAATTATATCTTAAATGAATTTTCTTCCTGAATTATGTCAACAACAGAATATTTTTTAACACTTTACAACATAGTTGAAAAGCGTTTATGACTTGGTTCATTCTGTCTGTCTGTCTGTCCGTTAGCACGATAACTGCCGTAAAAATGACTTTATCAAAATGAAATTTTAGTGTGTTTTTCAGACGGTCTGTGGGATCTATGGGAATAGAAATAAATAATATCACCCAGTTAGTTTTTTATTAAACCCTGGTTGAAAAAATGAAATACATTGAACCCTATGGGACTTAATTATTCAAACATTTTTAAGCAGATTCAAAATTCACAAATTGCTTCGAAAATTTTAGGTAATATTCAAATTATCCCATAAAATATATAAAAAAATTTCAGCACAAAATATGTTCTGTAGTTTTTTAAATAAAAATTAAGCACATTTAAAATTAGCAAATTGCTTCGAAATTTTTTGAAAATATTCAAATTATTCCATAAAATATATAAAAAAAAATTCAGTAAAATATGTTAGGCAGTTTTGTAATTAAAAATTCTTTAATATAGGGAGAAAAACAAATTCAATTAAATTCTGACTTTTGCTATATCCTCCAGAAAGAAAAAAGAGATTTATTATATAATAAATATCTTTCCAAGTGTTTAATTATTTTGTATATTAGAGGAACTTTACATTTAAAAATACATTTGGTAAATAACATTTTTTCAAATTTTATATAAATCTTCATGATATACTTATTTGATGGCATTTTTAATAACCTTTCCTATGTCCTAGAGAGTTAAAATTTGGTACACAGCTTAAATTTGTAGAACATTTTATTCTACAAAACTTTGGTGGATCCTCAAATATAGATCCTACAATTTTTTCGAAATGGCCTGCAAATAATCGCCGTTCATTGTTCTATTATTGTTAAAAATTCTTATGTAGGCAGCACATGTCTTTCCCTGCAGACTCATATTCACGTTCTCTTTATTTCTTCAATAATAATTTGAGTTTATCTGCACAAAATAACAGCCATAAGTATTTTAAATGACATTGAATTTGTACCTTAAACTTAAATTTGGTTCTCATTTGATAGCTGGACTTATTGTCGAAGGTGGCTTAGCGAAAACGCGAAAAAACTAAAATATCTCAAGAACGGCTAGTTCTAGAGTAATGGGGTTAGTCTTATTCTTTTTGTTGTCAAAAATCACGTATAAAATAGGAATTTAATTGATATACTTGAGCACACATAGTCTTTTATTTTTATATTTAACGATTTTTGCCGGCCATTTCGCAAAAAAAAAACCCCTTTCCTTTTCCCCGAATCGTACTAGAATAACCTAAAAGTGATTTACATACCAAATTTTGTTAAATTTGGTCCATTAGTTTTCAGCTAGAGTGGATAAAGGCAATTTCTGTCGGCCATTTCGCAAAAAAGGCAGATTCTTTTATTACTAATCGTACTATAATGTAATGAATATCAGGGTTTCCCATAAAAAGATTACTTCAAAATTTCATGAAATTCGGTCCATTAGTTTTTCAGTTAGAGTGGATGCAATATCCTCACAGACACACAGAAACACACACAGATATACCCTTACACACACAGACGTCTCTCTAAAAATAGTGTTCTAGAAGTCCCAAAACGTGTAGATCCTTCGAAAATTCGAGTTCCGATCTTCGGCACGATTCCAATACTTTGAATATACATACACACACACACACACATATATTATCTGTGTATCTGTGTCTAACTTCCGTGCCTACACAATTATTATAGTTGTTATTTTAAATGATCCCTAAACTTTTATTATTTCTTCTACGAAGCCTAATTTTAACTTATGCAGAATGCAAATATCTCAAGCGATTGTAGGGTGAGTTATATAAGAATTGCTGAATTTTTTTCACACAAAATTATTTAGCTCTGGAGTCTGGAATACAAGTTTTATGAATGAAATATTCATTGATTTTACATAGAGAATCTGACGATTTATATTTCGATGCAGTTAAGTATAATAAATTACTGTAGTACTATGATAATGTAAAAGATATCCCCACTGAATGTATCACATTTTAGAGATTTTTAAATAAAATTGCATTTCAGTTGGGAAGTGTTTCATAATCAATGCTTATGCATGATTGATCTTTCTTGTTTATATATGGAAATATAAAATGCTGAATGCATGAAAAGAAACAAGTATAGAATTGAAGTTGTTTTCTCAGCACCACATTATCACAACCACAGTTTCTGGTGCCATGGTTAAGTTATGAGGATTTCACTAATGACAACTTTAGCGCCGCATAGGAACTTAATTAAAATGCTCTAGGGACAGAATAAAAGAAAATGGGGGGATTTTAGGGCAATCCACTCTAATGCAGTGGCTAATGAAGAAAAAAAAATATCTAGAAAAATGACAAGTGATATAGAAAATTGAGGAGGAAAAACATAATTAACATGGCGTGCGTTAAGTCCTTGAAAGTAGAAGGAAGTGAAAATGGAATATTTTTCTAGTTTTCGTGTTATATTGTGGGTACGATGCAGAATTTAATGGGAGAATTATTTCGTTTTTGGCTTCAATAAATGAGAATAGAAAAGTTTGAAAACACTGTGGTGTTAATATTAGATATTATTATCATTAGTGTGGTAATAATATAATAGAAAAATAGTGTATATTCAACAACGTGCAGCAGCACCAGCCAAAGACTTATGAACTTTAAAAATACATTGAAATAAAATAACAAAAGTTTATTCGTTACAAGAGACAGGAGGTATTTTAATGAAGTTATATGATACATTTATTAATCATGTTTGGGAATTAACCTTTCTTAATAACCTAGGTGGTTGTTGTTGTTGAGACCCAGACCGTCCGACCTACCAGAAAGGTGTAAGGCAACAGTATGGACGGCCGGGAAGTGCCACCCAATTCAGACCGGAACCCAGTGGGGGAGGCATCCACAGGGACCGTACCCTCCTTCCCCTACCACCAACCTCTCGGAAGGATTTACGGATCCACATGTTTAACGTGATCGTACTCCGCGTGAACACGGCGGCAGTTTTGGCAGTGGCTGGAATCGAACCCGGGTGGTGTAATTAGTATAACCTAGGTGGTGAAATTAGTTGCCATTATATAAATACAACATACTTCGCGCACAAAAAATGATATAATGTAACAAGCATTTCAAATAGTATAATTTTTTAATGCTAGGTGGCACTAATATATCCTTAATAAATCAGAAATATCATCTTCTATTTTTTTTAACACTTTACAACAAAGTTGAAAAGTGTTTATGACTTTGTTCATTCTGTCTGTCTGTCTGTCTGTCCGTCCGTTAGCACGATAACTGCAGTAAAAATGACTTAATCAATATGAAATTTTAGTATGTTGTTAGACGGTCTGTAGGACCTATGGGAATATAAATGAATAATATCACCCAATTAGTTTTGGATTGGACCCGGGTTGAAAAAATGAAATACATTGAACCCTATCGGACCTAATTTTTCAAATATTTTTTAAGGGGATTCAAAATTCACAAATTGCTTCGAAAATTTTAGGTAATATTCAAATTGTTTCATAAAATATATAAAAAAAATTCAGCGAAATATATTCAGTAGTTTTTTAAATAAAAATTAAAATAATAATTACACCTCTTATATGAAGCGATCGTGTGACCATGATATGAAAAGATCACGTGACCCTCGTCAAAATGATATATGGCATTCATCTTGTCTCAAAATCGTGATTTTTTAAGTTCTTTTTAATTCATATTGAGTGGTGTATCCGTCTTAAAACCACTTTATTTTTGCTTAAGTTCTGTGCATCTACATACTGAAACAACGCAATTACAATATATTGAGTTTAAATGCTCATCCAAATTTGATTATTTCTACAACGAAGCCTATTTTTCACTTATGTAAAATGTAAACAGCAAAATATGTAGAATGAGTTGTATTAGAATTGCTGTATTTCTTTAACACAAAATTATTTAGCTCATGGAGTCTGCATAGCTGATATGAATGAAATATTCATTGATTTCACAAAGAGAAGGACGATTTTTTACGATGAAGTTTTAAGCATAGAGTTTAATTACTTGTAGCTCCATGGTCTTATTTTTTAAATAAAATAAATTGTTATAGTATTATGATGAATGAAATGAATGGGAAATTGTTTATGAATGAAATGCTGCTTTTATAGAGAGAGCCAGGCGTGTTATTTTTTCTATGACGTCATTTGAATGAATTTCATTTGTTTTAGATGAAGTTTTCAAATATAATAAATCATCGTAGTATTACGATACTTCGAAAATTATTACCAAGGAATGTATCGCATTTTAGAGATGGTTAAACCAGGCAATTTATATTTCAATGCCGTCATGTGAATGGAGTTCATTTTTTTTCGATGAAGGGTTAAGTTTTCAAATATAATAAATTAATGTAGTATTGTGATAAGTTTTAAAATATTACCGAGGAATGTATTGCATTTTAGAGATGTTTAAATAAGATTGCATTGAAGTTGGAAAGTTTCCATAATCAATGCTGTAAGTATGATTGATCTTTCTTGTTAATACTTCAGACGATCATTACAGACCTCCCTTTTTATCAATTGAAGGACACGACGTTGAGTCAAAATTTGATTTTCATTCTGGCAAAAGAAAGAACTTTCATTTTAGATCAATATTTCTCCAGCCATTCCTATGAGAGTGTCCTTGAAGAGTTCAAGAACGTAGTGTCTATTTCAGACGGTTTATCCCGATTTATTACAGGAAGAACATACCTGTTCTCGCTTTGTCCGCGACAGATACAGTTTCTCGAAAACGCTGTACTTGCTTTATAATTGTTCAATTCTAAGTGGTTTTAGAGTGTGGATATTTTCCCTGAAACTCTTTAATGGTTTTCTGAGATTAATGGCTAGAAAAATATTGTCCTAAAGTAAAAATAAATATCTGATGTGGGCAGCATATGACTTTCCTACAGACTCAATTTCATAATCCATTGAGTTTAACTGCTCAAATTGACAATGCTAATTAATTAATATCATATTCGGTTTAGAGTTTCAATACGTCTTCTTTTCCATGAGACAACTTAATGTATTTTAAAATATCGCCATACCTCCAGAATTCCAAAAAAATGTAAATATCTCGAATACGGTTTATCGTAGAGTAATGAAGTTGATCTTATTGTGTTGTCGATATATATTACATATAAAATAAGCATTTAATAAATATTTCTTAGTATATGTAGTCTTATTTTAGATTTCGACGGTTTTATTATATACCATGCAGTCACATGAGTACCCTATATCTAATGGGGGGGGGGGGTAGGTAGATGGCGATCAAATGGGGGTTTACAGTGGTGCTTTACGTTTTCCAATATAAACACTGTGAAGACATAATGTAATGGCTCAGCCTATTGTAAATAGTCTCTTTCAACCCGGCTGGCGCACACGACTACCCAGACGACAATGTATTTAACGTCCATACCCAACGACTCTTTTTTATGGGGTGCAAAAATACCGAAACTCAATCAGCAATCATTACCGTTTGCTGCACAGAAGGACCCGAAACGCAGTTTTTGTGTTTAAAAGTACTGTATGACCTCCAATACCCCCCCCCCCCGTCTACACTTGTTCGCTAAGCTACCTCTGAATACTAGCACGTCATTAATACGATTAGGGATGGATTTTTAGCAGAGTATAAAAGGCCCTTTCCCAACGACCCTTTTCTTATGGGGATGAAAATATCGAAACACATTTAGCATGTATTATCATTTGCTTCACAGAAGGACACGAAAAGCAGTTCTCGGGTCCAAAAGTACTGTATGACTTCCACACCATTCCGTGTCTACACTTATTATCTGAGCTACCCCTGAATATTTGAATGTCATTATTACGATTAAGGACGAATTTTTAGCAGAGTATTTAAGGCCCATGCCGAACGACACTTTTCTTTTGGGGGTGCAAAAAACATTCAGCATGCAGTATCATTTGCTGCACAGAACAAGAAACGCAATTCTTGGGACCAAAAGTACTGTAAAAGTTGTAGAACATATGGAGATGTAAGGGCCTGTGGTAAAAATTATATATTTTGTTTATGGTAAAAATTATCTATTTTGTATAAGGTAAAAATTCTATTAAGAATAGAGTTATATTTTTATGAATTGTTTGAGCATTGATTGTACGTGGATTTTTTGCGCCTGCGTAGAGAACATTGTGATACATTGCGAATAAAAACCAATACAAATGAAAAACATTACGAATAGAAAGCATTTATTTGTCGACAGATGCAAAAAGCAACAGGCTGGTATCAAGCCTCCATAAGACGCTAGTTTCTATGATGGTGCGGACAGCAATTTTCTGCCCAAGCTATTAAATTAAGACCTCCTAACATGTGCGCTTCATGACGCAAACAAGGCTGTATGACAGGGGAGATGATCCAATGAAGTTAACTTAACCTCCACCCACAGGAATGGGACCAATGGAGAACGAGCCGCCAAAGCCAATGGGGCAAAACACCGTACAACAGTTGGTAAAAAGGATCATTACATTACATTACATTACATTATTATTACGAATTGCGTGTTGATGTTGTAGAGAAAGATGCTGCGATCAATTTTGAAAATATTCCAATGATCCAATTTGAAAAGGTGCTGTGATGACGTGCAGTACGTTGTATGCTTGATGACTTTTATAAGTCGATGTTTACTCATGTTGTTTAAAATGCCGTATCGTTAATCTGTAAGAGCAAATGCTCATAAAATATGTTGTGTGCAGTCTGTCAGTAGAAAATCCAATATGGCTGGACAATGAGTCCAGGGCCAACGAGATGCATTAAAGATGAACTAGGTAATAATTTTTATAAACATTTGAGAAAGTATGTTGAAGTACCTTTAGTCATTAGCTTGTTTACTAAATTAATAATATTCGCCCACTATATCACAAAAGTACCAGCTCTTGGTGAAATACTTACCTGTAACTATTATGTTAATGACTAATGAATTTTGTAAATAATATTTGATGATAAAGTTAATATTGAGCAAATTTAGTGGAATAATTATAAAAATGTTTTAATAACTTTTGATTTGCTAAAATTTTGTCTGGTCACTTATATAAGTTAATTTATATTTTATGTCTATTAATCAATTTGGTTTTCAGGAACACCGGGCGACACAATTAACTATGGTGGGTTATCACTTCGGCAATGTACAAAAATTTATGGTTAGCGGTCACGTTCAACAATAGCAATGTTGAAAGAAAATATTAATAAAATTAACATAACCAAATAGTAATTTTTATACGCCACAGGCGTATATATCGATAGCCGCGGCTGCTGAAAACATGCATACTAAGAGAATCATAACTAGTTGCTAATTTCAGGAACCCCGTCTAAAATATTTGAAATATGTTTTAAATATAGATTAGTAGGAAAATGAAATAAAAAGTTAAAATTTGAATAAATTTTACAAATATCTTAGAAACATTCTGCGAATATTTTAGAAATATAAATTACATTTAACAATATTTCATCACGTCTTTGTTTAAAATTACGCTTAAAAGTGTTCTTAATTTGTGTTCAAACTTCATTCAGATATCGTAGAAAATGCTTATAAGTGATTTGGTTTTAAATGTTTATTTAAAAAAACGTTCTGGGTTTGCGAGTTACAAAATTACTTTCCAGTCCACATGCGGCCCGCGGGTCGGAATAGAACCGGGCAGAAGTGCAGACATATAAAATATTTGAAGGTCTTTTCAACATGGCGAAATAGCAACGAATTCTTATAAATAAACATTGGGGAAATTTTAAGCAATTGCGAGCAGTAAATTTTTATGTCACGTAACACGTTTTTTGTAGTCATGCAATGCTGTTTAGAGAGAATATTCCGAGTTTATTTGTTTAACACATTTCAATTGTTTGTTTATCTTGCTGCGTTTTTTTAGTCGCAGCTTTCTGGATCAAAAGCCTTCATAATTTATCTAATTAATTTGCAAAATAATTTAATATATAAAATATTATTTTTAAATATTATTGACACATATGGGCGGTAATTTCTTTTAAAATTTCGCAATTTCATAGTTTGTTGTGCAATAGAATAATGCTATATGGTTTGAGCTTAACCAAGGGCTGACTAAATGGCTGCCTTTGAAAAACATTATGACTTATCGGCCCACAAATAAAATAAAATATAATTTAGACTTGAAATGGAAGAATAAATGCCAATATGAAATCCACATCGAAAAGCCCTTATCTAATTATTTAGCATTTTCTTTATTTTTTCTCGTGATCAATTTAGCAACCGTGGTAATAGTAATTCATAAAGAAACCACCTGCTTAAAACTTTGCACCCTCCCTGTTTGATATTTATTGAAAATACACGCAATGTAAATCGTCAAGAAAACTCCAAAAGCAAAAAATGGGAGTGGTCAAATGTGGGAACGCCCTTTTAAACTAATAATATAGTTCCTGGCTTATTCACAATTAAAACTTGCCGATATTTTCTAAATAATACTTATTTTCCATAACTGAACGTAATTGTCAGAATTTTCAATTTTTTTTCATTTCTCATAGAAGGCAATGCCACCGAAACACTTACTCGGACTTCTATGCAAAAGTTAAGTACAGGGCCACCTTTAAAATTATTACATGGGATATATAAATGAAAAAATGTATAGAGGTGAAACTTTTCTAATCTTTTACAAACAAAGAAATATTTTTAAATACGTGTAATATTTTAATATGAAGATAGGCAAGCCAGATTAGTATGCACAAAATATATTAATATATAAACGAAACGTATAAGCGAGTTTCAAGTTTCTTATTTCCATTAGAGAAATAGATAAATATGTTGCCTTCTGCAATTGACGTTATGCACAGGCGTTTCCGGCAATTCTATTTCCACAAAATTGCCAGCTACATTTGAGAGTTCTGTTTCGTAAGATGCGGATTTGATGTTCAGCTGGAAATGTAAAAATACTTTAAAATCGCCAAATGGCGCCAGATTAATATATTTCAAGAACGGGATGAAATTAGCAGGTTTATGATAATCAAATTTCATAATGGTACGAAATGTTAACCTCCATCAAACTTTTATAGCAGACAAAAAAAAGTGTGTGTAGGTATGTGTCTGAGGTGTGAACATGATAACTCAAGAACGAATGCATCTACTGACATAAATGTTTTGTGTAGTTACATTATGTGAAACACTAAGATTTTTTGGCAATGCTCTTGATTCTAACCCGAATTATTATAATTTTTGGATTTTCATTGAATTATTTTCTATGGTGAAACAATTATAATTCCCCAAAAAGACATACTTAAATTTTGTTTTAAAGAATAATTTTATTAGAATGTCTGAAAAAACATATTTTTTTTTGTTCTGATACGGATTGTGATATGTATCCTCTTAAATCGTGGGTGGACTCTTAGGATACAATAATGGGCCCTAGTTTCTGGACAACTGACACTTCTATTTAAAAGCACTAATAAGCACAAACAGGAACAATATACAGTGAATATTTCGAAAACTATCTTACAAGGTCACTAAACAATTGTCAGATGCAGTAAAATAGCAATTAAATGTTCAACTAATTCACAAAAGAGCTGATACTATTTTAAAAACACTGTATGTCACAATTCAATTTAGTTCGTATCACGTCAACTAATCTCCAACTAAGCGGTGGCTTCTTTTATACAGTGACCGCCGGTTATAAGATTCAGTGGTTATAAGAAACAGCCGTTTATAAGACCCAAAACGACAGAAACAAATACAAACTTCATTTTAACATTAAAATTGTGTCGCTTATAAGAAACACGATTCCGCTTATAAGAAACAGTTTTCTACAGAAAATTTGTTGATTTCCTTGCGACGCGGGTGTAAAAAAGAAAAAAATCCATTTGTTTAAGGTTAACTGAAGGACGAGTTGTTATCTCTTGTCTCTGGGCGTACGGGGAGGGGGTGGGAGTTTGCTATGTAACAAAGGATGACAGAGAATTTCTCCGTAGAAAGGCTTAGGGGGAACAACCCCAAACCAGTAAGAAACGAGTTTTAATCTTTTGGCAGTTAAGGAAACATACTGATAAGGAAAGGCATCTCTGCTTATGCACTCAAATAAGATTCGTACAGCTTTAGTTAGTCATTTTATGTTTTGCTAGTGGAAGCATGTCGCAAAAGAGAAAAACCCTTACTTTGCTTGAAAAGCAAAGTTTACTTAAAAAGTATGATTCTCTACCTCTGTGTAGTCAAAGAGAAGCTGCTTCTGCATTAGAAATTCCGCACTCAACATTATGTAAAATCCTGAAAGGCAGAAATGAAATTTTGACGCCAAATTGTAATCTTCAAAGAAAACGGAAACGAGAAGGAAAGGCAGCTGCTATAGAGGAAGCACTCTTACAATGGTTTTCTAACGCCAGATTAAAGAACGCTCCTATCAGTAGGGCAATTTTACTGAAAAAAGCAGAAATTTTTGCGGAAAAATTAGGAGAAAAAGAGTTCCGTGCGACTGATGGTTGGTTAAGCCGCTGGAAAGAACGAAATAACATTGTGTACAAAAAAAATTATGGAGAGAAGCAGGACGCGGACTCCGAGTCGGCATCTTCATGGATTACGCAAAGCTTACCACCTCTATTAGAAAAATACGCTCCTCATCAAATTTTTAACACTGACGAGACTGGGCTCTATTTTAGAGCGATGCCCGAGTATACAATGATGTTCAAAAATGATCTATCCTCCGTTGGAAAAAAACAAAAAGATCGAGTTACAGTTCTGTTAACAACAAATATGACGGGAACTGTAAAAAAGAGCCCTTTAGTTATTGGCAAAAGCAAACGTCCGCGCTGTTTAAGTGGAATAAAAAAATTGCCAGTGATCTACGAAAATTCAAAGAATGCCTGGATGACAAGTAGAATTTTTGAAGACTTTTTGTTAAAGTGGGACAGGGAACTGATGGGAAGAGAAAAAATTCTTTTAATCCTTGACAACTGTTCGGCTCATCCTGTAGTACAGCTGACAAACATTGAACTTTGTTTTTTGCCACCCAATACAACTTCCATCATACAGCCTCTTGACCAAGGAATTATTAAAGCATTTAAAACCCTGTATCGGTCAAATTTGCGACAGAAAATAGTAGATGCAATTGATGAAGAGAAAGGATCGGCTTGCGAAATAAGCAAGAAAATAACCTTGCTTGATGCTATCCATATGATCGCAGGCGCATGGAAAAATGTTTCTGACATATGCATTTTTAATTGCTTCAGTAAAGCAGGATTTTTGAAAAATAATGTTGACATACCAGCAGTAGATGTAGAAGAATTAGAAGCACATTTCGAAGAATGGATTCACATCGATGAAAATTTACAAACATCTGAAGAAAAAAGTGATGATGACATAGTGGCGGAAATTCAGAATGTTTGCAATGAAGAAGAAAATGAAGACGACGTTCCACAAGAAGAAAATTTTCCTACAGCCAAACAGTCGCGAGAAGCCCTAACTATAATTAGAAAAACTCTTGAACATAGAGGGGCATCAGAAAAAGTTTATGGACTATTTTATGATTTAGAAATGGATGTACGTAAACTAATCACAGACTCATTAGCACAAACAACACTGGATAAATTTTTTGCTGTTCCTCAGTAATAGATTACGGTATGTATGAAAATGTACTATGCTCTTATACATAAATGAACGACCTATGAGTTTTACTTTTTATTCTTATTTAATTACATACTAGTATATGCATACATATAGATAATATTTTAAGTTGTAAGGCTTAATTCGTAAAATAAGAAATATTTTTGAATGCAAAACTCAATTTACAAATGTATTATGTATGTACTAATATTTTACTTATATACATTTATCTTTTAAATTCTGTAAAATTGTGTTCAATAGTTAGTATTTACAATGGAAGAACGATATTTAAAAAATTTCCGGATTTAAGAAACAACTGCTTATAAGAAACAAAACGAGCGAAACGAACGTGTTTCTTATAAGCGGCGGTCACTGTATATTCTCTGTAGAAATTTCTAGAAAGGGCTCGCATCTCCAAGAATATTCGATATTTCGAGAAAGTTTTAGTGTATTCGATTAAACTGGCCAAAAGTCACCAATTTAGCAATATTTTGTCGAATTTAGTAACCCTGCTCCGAAATCAGATTATGGTAACCCTATATTCACGTAAAATGAATGGCCGCCTGTAAAGGGGTTTTTCCTTTCTGGGGACTCTGTGAACTCCCAGTTAAGGCATTTTACATGCTCGTAGCAATATGAATGCATGAAAATATCAAGGAGACTATTTTAATGCGCATTCATTAAAAAGAAATCATAATTTTAAGCTGAAGTGGATCTGCCACATTTTAATGCATAGTTTTAGTTCAGGTTTTTTGTCTATAGGGTGAGACGCATGCTGTCCTCATCAGAATTTAATAATAATAATTTAAATTACAAAGTTAAAAATTCGTAAATAGTAAAAACATTTTTTTTCGAAATCATAATTTAATACAAAACCTAATCACCCTTCTTTTTGAAACAATTGTAGCGTAATTAAGCGATCCACAATATTTGAAAAATTGATTTAATTTCAACCCATGCATAAAACATGTAATCCCAAAATGTTCTTTCAACGAAAATAATTATAATTCATTTCCAGTGATTGTGAAACTGAATAACTAATAAGTTTAGAGCCACACCGTTCATTGAACACTTCATTCCAGAAACGGAGCCGAAAAATTTATAAAATTTCACATATTTTTACCTCTTTGAACGTTATGAGCGAGGTAAAGTTTTGATACTTTGATTTTGTTTGTGATTATAAATTTTGATCGGATTGAATAATGAAACATTTTACGGCATTTCATTTGCAATATTCTGCTAGCTGTTAAATTGTTTTAGAATTCCATTACATAAATGAGACAATTTCATTAGATAGGTTTATAAATATTTTCTCTTTTCTGGAAATCATATTATATAAGTATTTGTAGTTATCAGTATTTATGGTAAAAGACGTCTGTATTCCGCAGTATACATAGAATATATTATAGCTACTTATAGGAATATAAATTAATTGTATTTTATCTTCTCATATTATTATACAGTGAAAGTATAGGTTTTACTAAAATTTTTGAATTCGATATTTTGCCAGAAAATAAAAATCTTCTGTTTACGTTTACAAGGTTCTTAGAAGTATGAAATAATTAAATAATTTGGAAAAAAATTATTATTTTTGTAATCTTTATTATATGAAATATATTTATGTAAGTGATTAATTTGAATTTAATCTGCTGCAAATGTTTGTTAATATTCGCTAACCATTACTTTGCGTGAGAATCTTCCAATTTTACTGCTGCATACATGACACGATGTACTCCCGTTCCACTGTAAGACAAAATTTCGTTAATAACATTAATTACACATTAATTTAATATATCCATTAAATGCACTTAATTAATATAACGTTATTTCAATTACCTTTAAAAGACTTGGTTATGGATTTTGACATGTGATGCCAGACATTAAATTAGTATAAATTTTGATAATTTTTGTTAACCCCATCATTAATGAAACTGAAGAAATGGTACTTAATCACACATTACTGCAGCCAAACTCCTTTTTCCCTGCATATCGTCTCCAAGAACAAACAGATGGTTACCATGCTTACTCAACCGGCATTAGGCTGTCTTGGGTTTACTCCGTCAAATTAACATATTATCTCGTTGGTGACCATGATCATCTTCATCTCTGTACACCTTATCTCTTCCCTCACAGCAAAGATCGTCACATGTGTGACAGTGACGTTATAGTAACGTGACACCTGGGTCACAATGTGACATCACATTTATGACTTCTATGCGACGTTACGTATTAGTAACTTTGTAACTTTATTGTGACTATATTCTGTGACGTTTCGCCAATTTAATTAACATGCAACAATGTGACGACATTACAATGGCAGTTACAATGTGACGTCACAAACAAGTTAATATGTGACGTCACAAACGACCATGAAAATGATCAAAATGTCTTCGCTGTGACCTCAATATGACATTGCCGAGACGTACTGCGACGTCCTGTGACGTCCCAAAGTCACAGTGTTACGTAAATCTTACGTCGCTGTGAAAAAAATGCTGTTACGGTTCATCTTCTCATCTCTGCATGTTAAATATTTTTAAGCTTCATGAGCTCCACTCACTTTGCTGTATGGAACAGGAGGGTCCTGGAGATCATAGATGGTCCGCATCTAACTCTGGTTGGCCCGTAAGCGCTTTGTATAGTATGACACACAATCTATTTTCAGGTATTGCCATCTGGACAGTAGTTGAACCTGGCTCTTATTAAGTCGTAAATATTAAAATCTTATGATGTCACATATATCATCTGAAAGGTTTCATGATATCATTGTTGGGATTATCAATTGTTGAGTATTATGGAGAAAACTAACACCACACTTTCGGAGTTGCATGTCCGCATTTGGGATTTTACTGGTTATGTCATCACAGGGAGATCGATATCCGATTTCTGTGTGTATATAAGTCAGATATAAACACGATGCTTCAAGAACAAAAGCGAGTATGGATATGACATTCTGCTGTATTAAGCTATTCTCTAACATTACTATTATTTTTTTACTATCTTGTTTACTGGAATGAATTACACTTCGTTGTCCGAACTTTAAATGAGCGTTCGATACGTAAATAATACAGATAGCACCACTCAATTTTCAACGCGACAGTTTTGAACCAAAATCACTCCCACCTTTCGTTTCAGTCTATATCTTTTAGTTTCAACGCATGTGTCATCGCGGGCAACAATTTGCCATGCATGTGCTCAAAAATCTACTTGTCTCCATAGAAACGCCCAGTTTGTGATATCACCAGTCAACTGGAGAAAAAAAGGAATTGAAAATCTTGATTCTTATGTTTTTGGTTAAAATTTAACAGAAAATTAGAAAATAGAGTAATTTTAAAAATATTTTTTTTTGTTTATGCTATGATGACAAAAATATTTTTGTTAAACTATAGAATTGTGCTAATCTTTCTTTTCCAAATGCGGCGAAATAAGAAAATATAATGTGCATATGCATTTAATGTGAATATACATTTAAATATAATGTGCATATGCATTTAAATATAATAATATGCTTTTAAATATAAGTAAATATATATGAATTCGTTTCAAATATCGTTTTAGATAACTTTCTTTGGTCTCTCTGATGATGCCAAGCTGAAAATTCTGTAATAGTATTTTCGATCGCTAGGAAACCAATTTTTGTGAATATTGCTCAAAATAGTGTTTGCACATAAAATAACCAAATATTTAACTCGAATTTTAACAAAAATCTAGCCGAGGTATAATCTACCAGACGTTCAACTCACCCAATATCGCATTTCGCTGCAGTCTGAAGCCCAGATTTTTCGCTACAGAAGACACATACACATACACTCAGAGAGACAGACAAATATCTTCATTTGCTATGTAGGATGTCCCGGAAAGCTTGGCAATAATGCGTTTTTAAAAACAACACAAATTGTATTACTGTGTACTGTTCATTCGTAATTACTTTTTAATGTGCATGGATTTTAAAATTATATTAGGCGTTAATATTCCTGCAACTCAGTTGCGCGTATATAATTAGTTAATTCTTTTGGAATTTTTGCTAGCCATTTATGATTTCTATTACGGCAGTTTAATATATAAGTATAAAATAAAAAATCTGATGTGGGCAGCACATGACTTTCCCTGCAGACTTAAATCCTAGTTATCTTTATTTTACTTAAATTTAATTCACTTTAATTCAATTGTCGTTCTCATTTGGTAACTGGACTTATTTTCAAAGGTGGAGTGGAGAAAATACGAAAAAACTAAAATATCTCGAGAACGGCTAGTGATAGTGCAATGGGGTTGATCTTAGTCCTTTCATCGTTAAAAATTACGTATAAAACAAGCATTTAATGGATATATTTGAGCATACGTAGTTTTTACTTTTAGATTTTGAAGATTTTTGCGAGCCATTTTGCAAAAAAAGGCAGGTTACTTTTTCTGAATAGCCCCAAAATCTAATCAGAACCAGGGTAACCCATAAGCGCCTTATCTACCGAATTTTGTGAAATTCGGTCCATTAGTTTTTCAGCTAGAGTGGATACAGGCAATTTGTGCGAACCATTTCGCAAAAACAGGCGGGTTCTTTTATCCCGAATCGTAACCAAAACTCATCAGCACCAGATTCGCCCACAAGTGATCTACCTGTCAAATTTTATGAAATTCGGTTCATTAATTTTTCAGTTAGAGTGAATACAAAATATGCACAGACAGACAGACAGACACACAGACAGACACACACACACAGACGTCACGTTAAAATAGTTTTTTTGTATTCTACAGGTCTCGAAACGCGTAGATCCGTCAAAAACTCGAGTTGCGATTTTCGGCATGATTCCAATACTTTCCCTATACATTACCATGCATTGTAGGGAAAGTAAAAATAATTCTGTGGTTAGCACATAACTCTTGCTACATAATGCAATGACATTTCACTTTATTCGAAGCTAAATAACTATGTATAAATGACTATTGGCGAATTTTGTGGCTTTAAATTGCCAAATTATCACAAAAAAATCTTCACTCTTAATGAATTAGATTCACGAGAATAGTGATAACAGTTTTGTTGCATGACACTGCTACAAAGTGAATATATTTGATGATGCAGTGCAACACCTCTAAACCGACTTAATTGGGATCAATGATAAACCGGTTAGGAGAAAATTCGGTTAAACAGAGGTGAATAAAAATGTTAAATCTACTGCATTCTTTAGCTCTGTCAGATACTTTGAACCTTGTACAGGAGAGGGATTCCAAAGGATGTAAACAAATTAGTAGAAAATAAATTACCATTTAAAAATTATATTTAGCAGCAAGTTAATAAGAAAGTTAAAATAATAAATACTAAACTTGTGAATATTTTGGTGAATCTACGTCATCCTAATTTTCAGCGGTATCTTAAACGCAGAGATATCCAAGGTTCTTTAAAATAAGGTTGAACAATGAGCCCGGCAACCAATCAAAAATGTTGTCAGCCTGAGGTCGATGAGCTCAGCATTTCGTCATTCGTGACGCCACGGACCAGGAGAGTCGTTGCCAAAACACAGCAAGTTTTCCCATTATTACAAATAAAAATTGCTTGTGATAATATCCATACGTAAACAACCTGCGCAGAGAGTTTTAATTGTGCTGTGCACACCTTCTACAGTGACGTTCAAAGGCTCTCTGAAGAGACCGAGAACAAAATGCGCCCGTTTGTTATATCCGTGAGATCATATGCGTAGAGCCAGAATAAAAAAAATGAAGTCAGTGATAATCGAGATGATTCAACCTGTAATCAACCTGAATGTATCGACGATATATTCATCAGATGGTATTTCGAAGCTCAACTCATTGTCCAATTTTAAGCCTCTTTTACGCATCTACTTGTGTAATAGCATTACAGCCTTGAAGTGATTCAAAGACTTTGACGAAGTTTGATGTGGTAAGTTTTGATAATGGCATTTCGGCAATCATTTTGAAATAAAAAACCAAACAACAAATATCACTTTTACAACACCACCTACACCTCCGAACATATGACGGCACCCCGTACGCAGAAAGGAGAAGTACTCTTTCTCATAAATCGTTCTAAAATAGATTTATGAGATCAACGAATATCTGCATAACACTTTGTGAAAATAATCTCCCATTGAAAGAATCAGATTTCCAAAGGGGTGATATTTAACTTACACAGATGGTTCATGTGGAGAGCCGGTTAATCAGAGACCGGTTAATAGGGTAGACTGCACCTGCTACTTTATTAATTTAATGTAACTTTTTGATAAATTTATTTGAAAAACGTGCATGATCTCAAGAATAGTTCATGCTAGCGTTCTAAAATTTATGTTATTCGTTTTCATATAAAATTCTAATGTGGACAGCACGACTTTCCTTATATAATGCAATGAATTTACTCTTTTATAGTAAAAAAAAATCTGATGTGGGCAGCACATGACTTTCCCTATATAATGCAATGAATTTGCTACTTTTACAGAAAAAAAATATTATTTTTATAGTAGTTATTTATATTCTTTCCAAGGTATTGAATTTTCGTCAATGAGTCGTCATTTTCCATGTCGTCATCATCAATGAGTCGTCATTGATTTAGCGTCATTTTTATCCATTTGGCGAGTTTTCGTTAATTTAGCAACATTTTAAAAAGTCGCCAAGTTGGCGACATTCCACCAAATTCGTCGCCAAAATCACGTCAAGCGTTATGGACGAAGAAATAAGTTATTCTTACATTAGGTAAATGACTATTGGCGTTCAAATACAAAAGTATTACTCAAAGTATCTTTTTTCATGAATGGCAAGAGCTAGATCCACGATGTCACCAAATGAATGATGTCACCAAATTTATCGCACGGTATTACATATGAAAAGTGAACATGTTTCTCAATAGGACATATTTTATTTTTATTTTGTATGACTTTTTGATAATTTTTTTGAAAAATGTGCAATATCTCAAGAACGGTTCATGTTACCGTTCTAAAATTTATGTCAATCGTTTCTAATGAAAAATTACATAAGAAATGTCGATTTGCGTAATTTTATTAGCGGTTTTGATTTTTGACGATTTTTTCAAAATTTCACTAAAAAATTTAGGGGTTTCTGAACATTCGATTGCGTATGAAAATAATAGGCTTCCAGTGTTTACGTATTGTGATATTTGTACCAAATTTCGCTCGAATCGGTCCATTCGTTCGTCAGTTATCGTCTCCACAGACTCACTGACACTCACACACGCACACACACACACACACACACACACACACACACACACACAGACATCACTTCAAAAATGTTTGATTCGTGATCAGGGATGCTTGAAACGTGCTCTCCCATCGAAAACTCGAATTCGAATTTTCGGCCCCGTCACAATACTTTCCTTATACATTATGTATATAAGGAAAGGTACACTAAGGAAAGGTATAAGTAAGATACACGGTACTTTGAATTGTGCATTTGGCGATCTTCCGGGTGATAACATAAAACTATTTCAAAATACCAAATTAACCTATAGTTAGTGCAACTCTAAATAAACAATTATCAATATAGATGGCATCCTCAATAAAAGATATAGTCCATATATTAAAATATTTTATTAATTAATTCATTAATTAGGCGTCAATTTCATTAATTTAGCTTCATTTTTGCAATTCTAACAATATTTTAGTCAATCTGGGACGAAATATTGCCAAGTATGTGGTACTTTGCTAGATTATTCGCCAAGTTTGCCAAACGCATCACCAACTGTTACAGACAAACGGAGATATGACCATTTCTTATATACTAGAAGATACGCCCATCATATGACGGAAATCAAAATTTGTGAAACATCATCTCCCATTTAGCGTCATTTGTTTCACTTTGGCATTATTTTTATCACTTGGGCAACATTTAAAATAGTTGCTAAGTTGGCGATGTCCTGCTAAATCTTTCGCCAAGTGTTACAGGTGGACGGACAGAGAAATGAGTTATTCTTATTTTTTTGTTCTTTTGTTCTTTCCAAAATATTGAACTTTCATGAATTTGGCGAATTTTTATCAATTAGGTGACATTTTTCGCCAATTTGGCAACATTTAAAAAGTCAGCAAGTTGAAGGTATTCCGACAAAATTCGTCAACGAAATTTTGCTAAACTTTATGGACAGAATCGTTTTCTAATGAACAATAAAGAACAATGATGAACAATGAATTGTTTCCTAATGGACAATCGTTTTCTAATGAAAAATTACATATAAAATGAATAATTCCGCAAATTTTTTGAAGGCTTTGAATTTTTGATGATTTTTTGAAATTTCATTCTTAAATTCGGCCGTCTTTTGAACATTCGATTGCGTTTAAAACCGATAGTCTTCCAGCATTCACAGATTGTAATTTTTGTACCAAATTTCATTCGAATCGCTCTATTCGTTTGTCATATATCGTCTCCACGGTCTCAATGACAAACACACACACACACACACACACACCGGTCGTCCATCTTGTTGCTCCAAGTCCTCTGGACGAGCCGGACGGCCTGGGGCTTTCACACACACACACACATGCGCGCACACACACACACACACACACACCCTTATTCTCTCCCTCTCATACACACAGCCATTACCTCAAAATCGTTTGATTCAAGTTCAAGAATGCTTGAAGCTTGATATTCCGTCAAAAACTAAAATTCGAATTTTCGATTCTACACATTATACTTCCCTACACATTATACTATGTATCTAGGAAAAGTAAAAATTCAAATCGTTAAAACATTTTTTAAACTGAATCTGATGCAAAACCTAATTACCCTTCTTATAATTTGAGTTTCTTCGGCATTCTTAAGCAATCCACAATATTTGAAAAATGTTTTAATTTTAACCCATGCATAAAACCCATGCATGATTTGATTTAGAAACGTTCTTTGAGGGGTAAAAAAAGTTGAAATACTCTTCCAGCTATTACGCAACTGAATAATTAATATATTAGGAACAGTTCAGCCGATTGATCCTTATTTTACCCAAAGAAGCAAATTTGATTATTCAGAGGCGGCATAAAAAGTTATAAAATTCTGCATAGTTTAAATTATGTTGTAAGTGCTGTAGGGGAACGGTTTACAAACTGTATATTCGTAAAGCTTGATGTGGTCTTTTCTCAAATACCTATAAACTATAGAAGGGTACAGGATATTATTTTAATTATATATTATTTTAAAATATGTATAATCAGCTTTATCAATGATACATAAAACAAATAAAAAATATTCACAAATTCAAACAAACTAGTATATTCCAGAAAAAATTATTTTAATATAAATAAATTAATAAAATTTATGTACAACAAATTACTAGCACTTGTTAGTTAGAAACGCTAAAATTTAATTGACATTAATTATCAATTACTATAAAATTAATTGACATTAACTATCATTTATAATTAAATGATATTAAATATCTTAATTGACATTAACTATTATTTATAGCTAAATGATATGAAATATCTGTATAAGCATCAAGTATTTTTACTTTAACCACAATACATAGTGTATTAGTATCTCTTTTAGAAAAAGCTAATTACAGCTGCTGAGACTGTCAAAAGGGTAAACCAATCTATCAAGAATAATACCGGACCGATAACGTTAAATGATTTGCAAATTTGCACAATGATTTAGAATACTATGTTATATATCGCAACTTAATTTGGTTACAATCGGATTAAAAGTTCTATTTTTCATTCAATTTTGAAATGAAAATTTTATTTCTTACACCATTTTTCCTTTATTTATCTTCAAAATCTAGTGATTGTTGAAAACGCTGCTGCCATTTCAAAAGAAGTAATATTTGCCATTTCAAAAGAAGTAATATTTAAATGATTTAGACAATTAAACACAAATGTATTATTCAGAGCTGTAATACTGATGCCATTGTTGAGACTTTTACTATCGATGGATATCGTTATGGTTTTATTTTAAATGTCTTATTGTTGTAAATATGTAACTCAAAGTTTCATAATTTACATATAGCGGATGGGATGAAAGAGCTAGCGAAGCGGGATCCGGTAGCTGAAGAGCGTCAGCAAGCAAAGGGTGGAGCACCAACAGCCGTATTAAGCGTGCGTAACAGGTAGGACGAAGGAACTAGCGAAGCAATCCCCGGTTGTTAGAGGCGATTACGGACGACAACGAACAGGGGACTTAGCTCCTTCTCGGCCTCATCCCTCATTCTTTCTCCTTCCCAGCCGTTCATTCAATTGCTCCATATTCTCGAGTGAGCTGGACGGTCTGGGTTCTCAGGGGGCTTAGCTCCCTAGCTCTGAGGGTTTCTGAACATCGGCGAGAAAAAGGTTCGAGGGCGATTGTATACGCCAGTCGGTTCGAAAGAGCTCACAAGCCAAGTGCGCTGGTGCGTGCCAGCGAACAAGGGGAGTAACCCCAACGAGTGTATTATGCCTTCCCAAAGTCTATCAATTGCCATGGTTAGCATATTTATTTTTCTCGATCTTATTTCTAATGATTCTTTGAAAAAGAAGTCCTAGTAGTGAAAACCAATTACATCTCGTACTATAAAATGCTCAAAATTTATTTCAGCTTATACGCGTTGGCAAAACATGTTTTATCGACCCTCTCACATCCAGAAAGTATCAGCAGTTAAACCTTTTTTTTCTGGAAATCTATTCGATACATCCATAAAAATTGAATGATAATCTCGGCTTCAGTTTTAAATATACCGGGTGATCCAAAAGTCCTTGACACATTCAAAAACTGAATATGAACTCATGTAATTGCCGTACGGTAGTGAGGTTTGGACTAAAATGCTTTCTTTTTACGTTGAAAAGTTTTCGTTAAGCAAATAAAAAAAAAAATTAGTTGCAAACTCTGCCCATAGATGGCGCTGTACCTTAAAAATACAAAAAAAAAAAAAAAGCATAAAAACTGATCTGTAATGATGGATTTAGTTTCAAAGTACTAACCTACGCAATGAGCTTTTCCGGTGGGAGTTGTCATTTTCTGCTTTTCAGTGACAGTGCCAAAACGAATTTGAAGAAAAACCCGCAGATATACAAACATTTGAACAAGTAGCGCCATCTATGTACAATGTTTGAAACTAAATTTTTTATTTGCTCAACCAAACCTTTTTAACATGAAAAGCATTTCAGTCCAAACCTCTCTATCGTACGGCAATTACTTGAGTTTATATTCATTTTAAAATGCGTTAAGGACTTTTGGATCACCCTGTAGTACTCAGATGAGCCAAATGTAAAACATTTTCTTAGTATAATTTTATTTGAGAAAAATGTAAAACTTATTCAAGCGAGCTCCAAACCGGGGACCTTCTTTAACAAAGTTAGCGCCATATCGGCCATAATACAAAGTCCATATCGAGGATGTTTATCATAAGAATAAAATAATTGAATGGAACTTCTACCTCCCTATTTAAAGTTCAAGGGTTGGAGGACGAAATTTAATACATTATACTTATCCTTAAAGTATCAGCTTTGCAGCACAGGAATAATTTGAAGCACAGGAATAATCCATTCGATAGATTTACAAAAATTGAAAAAAAAAAAAACAGCTTGTGTTTTAAACAGATTCAATAAATATTTTCCTTATTAGAACTCATTAAAAATACATTTAATTCAACCGTATTTAGAATGTTCGTCATTCTATAACCAAAATAAAGTTTCTAAAAAGTTAGGGAAGCCCTGCTTAGTATACGAGAGAGTAAAAATTGTTTTCTTGGATTATTTCCTATTAATTACCACTGGTTTAGCAATAAAGTTTACATCAGGAAACTTACGAAGTTTAATGTAACGCCATCTCCGTGAATGTTATAATTCCAGTGAGGATTGTTTGCTGATGATTCTCACCTGAAAACAGGTGCACACGATTGTAAAACTTTTCCACAAGTAATGGGATATATTTTGACTGAGTCAGCATCGTTTTTCAAAACTTTCAACTACTTCAGCGTTTTTCTTGGTCGATACTTTTTCTTCCTAATTACTTCTTCTAGAATCTTTTTTAAAGGTTCTATCTTGTGCTTTTGAAACATTTTAAATGTTATATACTTTTGATAATTTTGGAATTTCGTGTTAGGGTATATTTAAATAGTGTGCATATACGGCAAGTACCGACGTTTTAAAATACTATTATAACTGTAATGGAGAGGGATTACCTCAATTGTACTACAAGATATGAAAAACAGAATATGAGAACAATAGTATAAAAAACGAAAAACAGAAAATACTCATTTGAAATGGAACTAAGAAACTGAGGAAAGTATATCATAAGATACAATATGTTGGAGATTTTTTGCAATGAACTAAAAATATATAAAACATAAATATGAGATTGAGAGAAATAAAAATCATGGAAAGGAACTAAAAATGCGCAATCTTCTCAGGGGGCGCATGCCTAATTTGCAACTACCTATTGTTCTTTGTAATAGATAACCTTATAAACATGTACAAAACAGTGAATTTGTGCCATAAACACAAATAAAACTATTGAAAACAATAAAGCAAAAAGAATATTTTTTTAAACATAAATGAAATATAATTATATTAAACATATATAGTATTTATGCACCTCATAGGCAAGTGTTAATCAAAATCCCTAACTGTTGCCACTGACATTCATATAAAAGTATATGTTACAAAAATAGTGTGAATGTTACATTACGTTACATTAACGACTTATTTTCCATTATTTTTACTTTCCCTGCAATACATGTTAATGTATAGGAAAAGTATTGGAATCATACCGAAAATCGCAACTCGAATTTTCGACGGATCTACAAATTTCGACACCTGTAGATACGATAAAACCATTTTTGCATGACGTCTGTGTGTGTGTCTGTGTATGTTTCTGTGTGTCTGTGTGTGTGCCTGTCTGTGTGTCTCTGTGTGGGTGTGTGTGTCTGTCTGTCTGTCTGTGCAGATTTTGTATCCACTCTAACTAAAAAACTAATTGACTGAATTTCATACAATTTGGTAGGTAAGTAAGTCACTTGTGGCAGAATCTGGTGCTGATTAGTTTTGGGCATGATTCGGGATAAAAGAACTCGCCTTGTTTTTGCGAAATGGCCTTCAAAAATTTCCTGTATCCACTCCAGCTGATAAACTAATGGACCGGATTTCCCAAAATTCGGTAGATAAGTCGCTTGTAGGTCACCATAGTGCTGATTAGATTTTAGTACGATTCGGAGAAAAATAATCTGCCTTTTTTGCGAAATGCTCGCAAAAATAGTCAAAATCTAAAATAAAAACTGCGTATACTCAAATATATCCAATAAATGCTTGTTTCATACGTAAATTTTAACGAAGAAAAGAATAAGACCAACCCCATAACATTAGGACTAACCGTTCTCGAGATATTTTAGTTTTTTTGTATTTTCTCTACGCCACCTTTGAAAATAAGTCCAGTTACTAAATGAGAACGAAAATTGAATTAAAAGTGAATTAAATTTAATTAAAATAAAGAGAACGTGGTCTGCAGGGAAAGTCATGTGTTGCCCACATCAGATTTTTTTATTTCTACAATCGAAATGGGATGTATTTTAATTACTTTCATTAGTCTTATCTCTATATTTTTAAAGTATTGATTCGTGTTCTAAAATACCAAAATAAAACGGTTGGTACATTAAAAACTCAATATCGAATTTTCGACCCCCATCGGTTGAATTATTCGCTCAAAGTTGCTCTTTATGTCTTATTTAATAAAAGAAGATATCTGTTTGTGTGTCTGTCTCTTCGTCTGTAGAAGAAAATGAAATCTTCGGACATCCGTGAAATGCAGCCCAGGGGTAGTTAGGGAACATCTGACTTCGTCAATTTTTTTTTTTATATATTAGAATTTGTTTAAAGATTATGAACTTTTAAATCCGGAAATGGGCCATTTTTTTAACATTTTGTCAAATCAATTTATTTATTGCAGCTGCAGACGATTCCTCCGCGCACGATTCAAGAACATTTCAGATATTTGTCGTGACAGTAACTAGGGTTTAAAATCGAAATTCTAACTTTGTAAACTTAAAAAATATCGTTGTAATTTTTTAATTTGGTATTATATTATAACTAGTAAAGGTACTTTGTGTTTCCCGGGATTTAAAGCAGTTCCTTATTAAATGAATACTTAATTAAATTAATTAATTAATTAATTCGGTTTGTTAAGGAGTCCTGTTCATATTTTTAGAAAGCAAATTTTCAAACAAGCAAACAAACTAAAAAAAAAGCGCATACGCACATAATTTGTTTAGATTATCATAATTTGACATTCTTTCGGTATACTGTAACATATTATGTGATACATTTAACAATTTTTAAAAATTTAAATTCATGCATAAAACATTTAAACCAAAAACATTTTTTAAATCTAAAACACATTGTTATTGCTATTCCAACAAGCAAGATATGCCTTTCAACTTTATTATTTTTATGGTTAAAATTTTTACCCATTTGTTCATTAAATGCCATTTGAAATCTGCAACGATGTGCTACCGTTTCAGAACTTTTTTAGAATTATTTTAGGTCATATGATGATATTGCATGATATATGTTTATAAATGAGTTTCCGTTTTCTTTCATTTTCAAATATACTACAAACGTTTTCTAGTCTATATAAATAAAATTGAAAATATTTCTGTCTGTTTGTTTGTCCCATCATCACGGGAGAACAGCTGAACTGAATTTGATAAAATTTTGTGGCTAGACGTAAAATAGCCTCACTTAAATTTTGTCCAAGTTTCGAGTTTCTAAGACCAGGAGTTGTTGAGATATTAATGGAAAACGAAACTTTTTCCTAGGAGTTCAATTCTATAACTCCCTGGTTCCTCCAATTGAAAAGTTTGAAAATCGTTTGTTTAAAACGTGAAAGTAAATTATAACATTATCCCTGAGTTTGGTGGGAGATTTTTTGCACTAATTAGTCACTTTCTGAAAGCATAAATTGTTTGAAGCATAAATTTAAATGGAAAATCTATCACCATGGTTTGTTTTTCACAAGCTTTTACTCAACAATGAAAGGTATTAAGAAATCAAAATGGTTATTTTATTATTAGAATTTGATGAGAAAGATTCCATCTTATATCATGTTGCTCGGCAACGCAATTAAATTAAATGTTTTTGTTAATGTTTATTATTATTTTTTCGATTTGAATTATAAATAAATGGATATTAAAATATATCTTATAAATGGACTGTTTGATTTTTCTTTTAATTATATTAATTGCGGATTGCATACATCACTTTCATTTATTTTGGCAAAGAGTTTTCAAGCTTATATATTGTGTTAGCTAATAAACTCATATATTGTGTGTAGCCTATAAATTCATTTAACCGAATGCTGAAACAGAAAAAGAGTGGAACTGGTATATCTTCTAATAAAATTTTAGTGTTTTCATTTAGTATATACAAACGGGATCAGGATGTTTTATTCAGATCTGTAAATTCAGAGCTACGCATTTGGTGGGATATTGCTAACTAGGCAACTTTTCTTAAACGTTGCCAAATTGATGGAAATGTCGGCAAACCAATGAAATTAATTTTGTTATGTTAGAAGAGAGTACTGAAATGATGTTTCGTTAGCATTTGTCTGTCAGTCTAACCGTCCTACTTAGTAACACATTTATCGAATTTTTAAAATGTCATCAAATTGATAAAATTGTTTGTAAATCCATAAAAATATCTTGATACTGTCAAAATTGCGCTAAATAAATTAAATGAATTGTGGTTTGTTAGGTGATAGTATCGTGATGATGTTTCTTCAATTTGTCGCCAAGTGGGGCTCCCAGTTCTACAGTCCCATTAGGCGATAAATTTGGCATTTTTTTAAAATGTCGCTACATTGACGAAAATGTCGTCAAACCTTCCATTGAGATAGCATTATCCAGACGATATTTTTCCACCAATTTATTTGAAGGAAATAATATTATGTCGCTTAGCAAAGGATTTAAATCCAATGTGTTTATGCGGCAGACGATTTTTATTAAATCTTTTCCGATTTGAATAATGAAGATATGTATATAAAATAAATTTCATTGCCATTGCATTTTTGGCTGGATAATATCCATTACGGTCTTCAGGTTTAAACATTATTATTATTGATATTTTCGGGGACTTTTGATTCAGGGATTATTGATATTTTCAAGTTATTATGACATTGTTTTACTATGACGAAAATTGTTGAAACTCATATACAGTACGTTGTACGAGTAATCTTCTACAAATGCACGGATATATTTTCTAATCTACGAAAATATAAGTAGTACAGGTATATTGCCATATATATTGATATATTTTGACATATTTCGGAATCAAGTACGACCTTCTGGTATGAAGATTATGGAAATTATTGATATTTTCATTATTTTATGTCATCTGTTTTATTTTGGCAAAGATTTTTGAGACTCATATTGTAACACGGGTAATCTACTAACACTCGGACATGTCTTCTAATCTACGATATTATAAGTAGAACGGGTATATCTTCCATACAATTTTAGTAATTTCATTTTGGCATATATTTGGAATCAATTATTGCCTTCAAGTTTAAAGATTATGGGATTGTTGATATTTCAATTTATACGTGTAATCTACTAATACAGGTTATATCTTATAATAATCGCGTATATAAGTAGTACGGGTCCCTTACAATTTTAACGCTTTTATTTTGCATACGTTGATTCATTGCTTATTTTTTGTAAATTTGCTTACAAAAGGGGCCAGGATGTTTTATTCTTCAGATCTTCCCGTGAAGATAATTTTCTATAGAGAGAACAGAGATTCTTAAACTTCCTTTTAGGAGCACTAAATTAAATATTTTACATACTACAGGAATTTGCACATGAATGTGAATTTTAAGCTTCTTTATATTATATACTCCGTACGAAGAACGAGTATGCTGCTAGTTATCCAATATTTATGAATCGGTATCCTTATTTTGCATTACATATAAAATTTTACAATTCTCCAAGCTTATGCATTGATATTGTTAAAATATTCGCTGGTGATTCTTTAAAAAAAAGATCTTAGAAAAAGAAAAAAATAACTTTTTCTCTATAAATACAGCTTAAAATATACTCGCCCAAAAAGTGATATAAAGGAACAAATCTTCTCAGCTGCAGTCATTTTTTATATCTAGTGAGAACGGACTATCGATAGTTTCAGTTCCTCTAGACTTTTTCTCAACTGCAAGCATGATGGAAAAGTCGTGTTTTATGCGAAATAGAATCCTTTAGATAGAGGGTTTTCCCCCAAAAATTGGAAACTGAAAAGAAAAGAAAACCAAAGCATCATTTGATATTTTATTTTGCAAAATAAATCATAAAAACAATATATAGAGTATTAAGCTGACTGTTAGCTTTTTACATTCTAGGTTCCCGACATTAACGAAGCCCTAACACGGCCCAACACAGTTCCAACACGGCCGAAGCTTGAAGACGTATTCCGATCTAGAACTCGAACTCGATCCCGACCAAACGTTCAGCTAAATTCGATGTTTTTCAGATATTTATAAAATCATGATAACAAGTAATATACGTGCCCAAAATTATGAGAAGAGTTTTTTTTTATCATTTCTCTCCGTATTGAAGTAAAAATACAGTAGAATCCCGATTATGAATGTGTGTGCTCGGATACGATCCAACTTGATTAATACTGAAAAGGTTCCTACACAGTACAGAACAATTTAGAGATGACATTTACGACAATTGTAAAGGTGTCGGAATGAACACGCAGGCATCTTTCGATAAAGACAACAAATTTATGTTTAAGCTGTAGGAATCATAAAATAAACTCCATTAACGTAATTTGCAAATAATAAATCAGAATTTACATGGTCCACCCTTGATATAATCGTCTGTAGCCACACATGTAGCTCCACGTCCCAACTCGCATCATCTTCAATCATCTTCCACCATCTCGTGCTTCGCACTTCGCCTTTTTATCGCACTTCGCTTTTTTATTTCACCAGCACCCCTCTATCTTCCTCAATCTGCGCGGCTGCTATTTAAATTTAGACTATTTTCCCACGGGAAGTCACTGCTTGAAAAATAGTCGAGAGTAGAAATTGTCAATCTTTACACAATGTCACCCCATTTAAGTCAGAAAGAAATATGCACTGTAAGAAAAAGGATATATGCAATAAACATATATGTAATTATGTGTTTATAGTATCTTTGTTTAGTACATACTTTATATACTTGATGTACACTCAATCTCATTGTTTGTTGTATCGCAGTACTCATAATAGCATTTAGGTCTTTCACATGAGAAATTTTTGAGTATTGTCCTGGACATAGATTTTCATCCTTTTCACTTTCTTGTTTTACCTCACATACAAAATTAATAATTATTTTAACTGTCATCTCTCTTGTTGTCTATCTCCATTCACTCAATCTTGAATACTTCTCTCTTATTAGATCTAGCGCTATGATTAGAAGAATATCTCCGTTAATATCTTCTTCCTAGGCTTTCCTGAAAAAAAAATCAGGACTTGTTTTAAAGCTGCTGTTTCAACTTCATCAGGAAAAGTGATGAGTTAGTGAGAAGAAAGCTAGCATGATAATACGAAATTTCGGTTAACCATGACTCGGATAATCGGGACTGTACTGCATAATTTTTTATTCCTTTGGCATTATTATTCATTTATATAATTTTAAAATGTGGAGATGGTACGACTCTGCTCAGGTAAAAAATATCTAAACTTCTCACTGCCCAAAATTTTGGGACTTTCCCAGTCCTTAGAATGATAAGGATTAGGGTTCGCGCCTGTCTACATTTCTAACTATTTTGCACATAATTTCTAATATTGTCTGTGATGAAATTAAAGCATGTTTATACTGATAGAGTACACACATCTAATAATAAAAGAAAATATCTTCTGTTTGTTTGTGTAAAAAGGGCATGTCTTGCCTTTTAAACTTCGTCCATAGTACATGTTGTCGATAAGGACAAAAATTAAGTCCAATGGGCTGGTCCACTGGAAAATTTCCCTCTATTTCATTAGCAGTATTCGGCTTAACTTTCACATTTGAGACTCGCAACTTTTTTTATTGCTTTGAATTCTGCTGGTGATGCCATCTATAATATTATAACGCACGAAAACGTCGTAGCTCGAGTCTTCAAATTGAAACACCGTTAAATTTAAAATATCCTGATAAAGGCTTTCGGTTCAAACAATTTATTGATAATTTAAGCGTTCTTTCAGATCAAATGTTAACCCAATTACAATTAGTCTACCTTGAATCATCAAATCTTTATGTCACCAGAAAGCTTATATCGGTTTTCTAATGATGTGTATTTTTCTAAGGTCTCTTGCTAACTTGTTTAGAAAATAAATGTTTATTGCGTTATCTTTAAAACCATGATTTTACCAACGCACACCTTTATTCACCTGTACATCATTTATTCGCTGCAAAAAAAAGCATTACACTGCGTAAGGAAAAAGGCAACGGTAGCCCAGTGGTTAGCGCGCGGGAATTGCACTCGGTAGACCCGGGTTCTATTCCTTCCGCTGCCAAAACTGCCGTCGTGTTCACGCGGAGTACGATCACGTTAATCATGTGGGTCCGTAAGTCCTTCCGAGAGGGTGGTGGTAGGGGAAGGAGTGTACGGTCCCTGTGGATGCCTCCCCCACTGGGTTCTGGTCTAAATTGGGTCCAAGCAGTTACCTTACACCTTTCTGGTAAGTCGGACGGTCTGGGTCTCAACTATGTAAGGAAAGTCATGTGCCGCCAACATTATATTTTCTCTATTACAACAGAAAATATTTACATAATGCTTGATATCCTATTTCCAGGGGAAATAACACCCTCATTATTGTATAGGACTGTCGATTCTATTTGCAGCTTGTAAAGAATCTTGCAGCCCCTACTTACAATCGAACCCGAATCGCTCGAATCGCTCTTCGAACTGTCTAACCTAAACTCTACCGTTAAGCTACTGGGACAAAATTGCAAGCTCTTATTGTCGAAGTGGACTCTATATTTTCCACTCTCTAATGTCCGATTGCGTGCAATTGATACTCTGACTGACCACCTCCTGCTATTTTTCACCTCAGGTTAGCCTCCTGATGCTATTTTCATCATCCAGGTTAGTTTCCTCAGTGGTCGTTATCCTCTTGATTTGAAATCTGCTTTAAATATTCCAGAGTCCACTGAATCTGTGATAGTCGTACTAGGGGCACTTTCAGATGTCCAACATCTTTGCACTAATCTATAGTGTTGATTTGTTCGGCAGCTATTGTAAAGAACATTTCTGTTCCAACCGGGAATCGAACCCTGGGTCTTCGAACTGGCCAGCCGACGCTTTACTGTTGTTACTGGGACGAAATTGCAATCTCACATTGTCGAGGTGGGCTCTGCAAGTTTTTACGATTTACTCATTTTCTTAATAATCCGAATAATTTTTAATTTGAGAGGTATAATCATTAAAGAGATAGAAAGGTACTTTTTGTACATAAATAGACCTTAAAATATACTGCTGCCCAGAATGTTCAAATAAAAAGAATCTGTTCAACTATCATTGATTTTTTTTTCATCTCCAACCCAATATCGGGAGTTGTAGTTTCTTCTACTTTTGGCATGATGGAAAAGTCGTGTTTCACTCGAAATAGAACTCTTTAGCTCGACAATTTGGACTCTTTTGCTCTCACAAGATGATGGGGGGATCAAGTCGAAGAATCATTTGGAATTGAATCTCTCAAGAGAGATTATTTTTTTTTTTTTTCGTTATCATGTTCATTTGTTAGTATCGTTATCTATTATGACTTCACTATTCTGAACATAGTTGAGCAAATTTTATAACTTAAAATACCTTATAGCCGTATTACATATGGCAATTTGTTTGAGAAACCTGCCATAATCTACAATCAAATCTATAGGGAAGAAGAAATTGTTTTTAAAAATGTCATAAACTTTTAATAGCAGATGCGAAAGCCCCTGTTGTAATAACATCACGCTGATGTTCTACCTGCTTTCATGGTCAGATTTTATAATTTTTTCTAAAACGAATATATACTACAGAGAAAATTACCTAACATATACAAACCAGAACATTTTAATAAATATTAACCCATAAATTCTTCTGAAGAGATTTGTCAAATGTTGCAATTTGGTGTTGTTACCCAACCACGGGGGTAATAACGCTAACACTGAAAAGAGAACACCACTAACACTTAAGGGATAATAACGCCATGCAAAAATTTTTACAAAATAGTAGAATAATGGTGTGCAAACGGTATTTTTCTATATTAATAAATAGTAGCTGACACCACCGTCACTGTTTGACGAATCTTTTATGTCTCATAATTGTTTGCCTGGCACCGAAAAAAACTATATTGCCAAACTTCATGATTATTAAATGGATGTTTTTCGAATGGTGCTGAATAACTTAGACAAATTCACAGAAACACACAGACATGTAGAAATGCATACACACCTGTTGCGCTAAATTTATACGATTCGTGGCTTAAGCTACCCAAATTGTGCATTGAAAAATCGGTACAGACTTTTCAACCCAATTTCAATACTTTCGCTATTCTCAACTGTCTATGATTGCCAAAAACGTTAACGTGACAATTGTTGTTGACTGTATCAATAAAATATCGGTATGCCTCAATTGTCTGCTTCGATTTTCTTCTACATTCGTTTACAGTTCAGGTCTATTTGTATCGTAGTCAGTATCAGAACACAAAGAAATTCTGTAAAATTTTCTTTTTTATTCTAGGAGGATAGTTGGCTAGCAACAGCATAGCTTGATAACAGCTTTAGTAGACAACAGCCTAGTGATATATATGACTTATCTGCAACTAGTATTTAAGCCTGTCAAAGATGGCTCCTAAAAATTTATTTGCAACTTTTTTAATAAGTTCTATTAATGTTTTTCTGCAATTTAAATTTTTTTAAATGTTTAACATTTTTTTATTTGAGGTTTTTTGTTTACCTTGTTTAAGAAGTCTTAAAATTTTAGCAATAATTAGATCCTGCCTTTTGTCCAATTTGCTCATTTTTTCTAAATTACAGAATCGTAGAATTCTAACATGCAAATCTACTTCCGGCACTAAGAGGCTCAATATCCAAACCTTATAGTGCCTTATATGCCTCTATTATGGGTTTTACCTATGTTTTATTTATCTGGACTTCATATTTTGACAGACCGAAGATGTTCTTTTACACCAGCAAATATTGAATCGCATTTAGTGGTAAAATTGTCATCAATAAATAAATGAGAATAGCAAATAAAAATGTACCCAGTGTTTGGTCTTTGTAAAGCATTTTGTAGGTAAACTGTTTTGTTATCCTCTTTAACAAAACGATATATAAATATGACTCGTTGAAAAGTAATTTTTAATCTGTGATTGAACTACTTTATTTTCATTTTTTTACTTTATAATGTCAATTTTAAGTACCATTTTTACATTTTAGCGCTTATTTCACCTGCCTATTTAAAAATTTTAGTGCATATATGTGCCTAACACTAGTAATAACGTTAACGATATTAGCAATAATAAAAAGAAGCAGTCTTATTCAAACACTGACACAGTTAGGTTCTATCTTGTGTTGATACAAAAATGAACAAAGTTTTAGCTCTCTAGATTACCACGGTGTGCCTGAAAGTGTGTTTGGAAGTGTGTCTGAAAGTGTGTCTGAAAGTTTGTCAGGCGTGTTTGGAAATACTTCCCCTCAACCTCTAGTTTGTACGGATCTGGAGAGAAATCTTAAATCAGGCTCTGATTAATTCTAGAGTGGGCTCGAATTAATTTAGATTAGTTCTGTTCTGTGGTCGGCATTATAAGTGCACAAATATTCAAACCTTTAGGTCACCAGGGCATCTCATTTGTTTGGAAATACTTTTCAAAACTTGATATTTTCTTCACCCACTGGGAATTTGAAGGGGTAAGTTGAAAATTCGCCTGCTTTAAGTTCTGCACCGAATTCGGCACTATAAGCGTTGGAAGATGCAGTCTTCTATATCATCGGTGAACTTTTGGATGGTCTGGGTGACCCAAAACGCGTTAGTCATTACTATATTGATATGAACTCTTCTGATAATATTTAACATCTATAGCGACATCGGAATGCTGGCGGGGAGTACATAAAAAGCGCGAAATTGGTCCACGGATAGATGCTATCTGCAAGGGGTGCGTGATCTTATTTTTGAAAACACCTCTTTTCACAGGCAAAGATTTAAAAATAATTAGGGGTTTCCGAATAAGGCTATAAGCCTAATTTAAATTTTATTCAGTCAGATTATCTAGCACAATAAGACGTCTGAAATGCTAAAATGAAGAAAAGTATAGTTAAGTACAGAGAAATATATTTTCTCTCTAAATAATTACTTATTTAATTTATTTTGCTTTTGTAGGCGAAACATTACGGATACTGTGTGAATTTCCAACGGACTTATCTTTACAAAAATAACAAAAAATGTAAAATTTAGTTGTAGGTGATTTTACCACTAGCAATAATGTCAACAAATTTCTCTTTACATCATTTCTGGGTCAAAATCTTGTATTCAGAATATAATAAAGAGTGTGAGGGGGGGGATTTCCATACACGCAACATTATATATAGTAAACAGGGAATGAATAAGGAAAAAATGAAGAAGTAATAACAGAAAACAAAATGTATGCATTATGCATGCATTTTGTGCACTAAATATGCACCAAAACATTAGGGGTTCGAAGAACTCACAACAAAAGTATGGGGGATTCAAAAATTGTCCCGAACCCCAAGAAGTCAGCGCCACTTCCCTTTTTTGTGTGTTTTATATATATATATATATTTTCCTGTAAGTGTATGGTCTTAAAATGTGTTTATTCGTAAAAATCCGGAATTCCAAAATTTCAGTATAAACATTCTTTGCATGAGAGAGTGAAAAAAAAGTTATAGCAGAAACAAATTTATTATGTTTTATTAGAGCTATTTAAATGGACTAGACACGTTCCTGGAGCTATAATAACCATTTGAGAAATGAATACCCAAAATGATACAAATAAATCTACGTACGATATACAGCCATATTTTAAAATTAAGTTAGAAACTAACATTAAGCATCCACATAAATTCACTACATTCGGGAATGAATAAACAAAAATGTCAAAGTAAGTTTTTAATTAATATAAATTTCCCAAACTCCGGGATAAAAGAAATAAATAGGTCCATTTCTGACATCAATAAATGACTATTCTTAATTTATCATTCAGAAAAAGTAATTAAGGTCACCAAGGAAAGAAAATTATTATTGGCAAGTCGCCAATTTGGCATCCTTGGCGTTGGGATGCCTTTGATGTTTATCAGACATGAACATAAGCTCATTTGTAATTAAGATTTGTTTTTAGATTAAAACTTCTAGGAAGGAAATTCATGTAGTTTATACGGGTCATATAGGATTTAAATTAAGTACCAAATAATATATCTATTTGATGTTCTATATTATTAACTTTTAGATATATCGTTGGAGATGATTAAATTTAAATGAATACTAGATGTATACCTGTTTTTAAAACGAAATATATATTAATGTAAATAAACTTAATTCACAATTTGCGGAGAATTTTAAATATTTGAGTATTTTTTTTTAATTTTATACTAATTCTCACAAAAAATGAAAGAAGTGATGATATAATAAACATAAACAGAAACTTCAGTGATTTTCTTTACATATATATATATAATTACAATTTCATTTATATAGATAATAGCAATTTAATAATTAATCAATAGCGTCTTAGATTGCTTTTCAGGATTTTTTATTAGGGACAGAAAATAAAAGAGATCTTTCATTTGTGGCCTTTGAGATTAAGATGTTTAATTTTTATTCCGTTAATTTATAAAGCTTCCATAATTTCAGATATAGAGGCACAAACAATGATCGGGTCACGCTATCGGATTTGGAGTTGTATTTATTGTAGAGTCACACCAACAAGTCATTTCTGGTAGCGAGGAATATTACCGATATGTATACTGTGACAACTCGAATTGTGATGAAACTCCGATCACCATATTTTTCTTTGGCTACAATGGATAAAGCAGAAAACTTAATCAATCTACTGCTAAAAGCATATCTAACAAAAATGTGGTATAAGTCATAATCACTATCATCATACTTTCCTCCAGATCAGCGCGAATAAAGTAAAACGAATTATTCTAAATTATTTCTAAAGGAAATAGAAAATTTTGGAAATTAAACACCGAATTTGATAGTTCCATGCAGAAACAGGCATCAGTACACATACTTTATTTTTACAACATTTTTATTTTCTCAATACTACGTATAAGAAAGTATTGTTTTCACGAAAATTTCATTGTTGCATTCTAAATACATATATCTTATAATGTTTCGAAGTCCTTTTCTAGTTATTCACGAATGCGTTATTTGGAACATTTTGTTCTGCATCATACCCTAAAATACATATATTCAAAAACTCGTTATTTTTATTTTCTCATGCTATGTAATAGAGTTTAGAGAAAGTATTATTTTTACGATAATCTTTGAATTCGAGATTTTGACGCAAATATATGTTTCAAGACCTCCAGCACACGTTTCGATTATTTTGGAGTAATGACGGTCTGTCTGTCAGTCCGTCTGTCTATCTGTTTGATGTCTGTGGTAATTTTCTTGTGTGCATTATAGTAGCCACAAATATTAATGTATTTTCACGAAATTTTGTACCCGACTTTGTTACAAAAAATCTAGAACTTTTCAAAATTTTTTTGAATTTGAGTGAAAACTTCGACATTTATTCGAAATTTTATATTTTTACTTTCCTTATATACATAATGTATAAGGAAAGTATTGTGACGGGATCGAAAATTCGAATTCGAGTTTTTGACGGGAGAGCACGTTTCAAGCATCCCTGCTCACGAATCGAACATTTTTGAAGTGATGTCTGTGTTTGTGTGTGTGAAAGTATGTGTGTGTGTGTGTGTGTGTGAAAGTATGTGTGTGTGTGTGTGTGAAAATATGTGTGTGTGTGTGTGTGAAAGTATGTGTTAGTGAGCCTGTGGAGACGATAACTGACGAACGAATGGAGCGATTCGAATAAAATTTGGTACAAAAATTACAATCCGTAAACACTGAAAGCCTATTGCTTTTATACGCAATCGAATGTTCAGAACCCCCTAAATTTTGATAAAAATTTTGAAAAAAACGTCATAAAATCAAAACCTCTAATAAAGTTGCGCAAATAGACATTTCTTATGTAATTTTTCATTAGAAAACGATTGACATAAATTTTAGAACTCTAACGTGAACCGTTCTCGAGAAATTGCACATTTTAAAAAAAAATATCAAAAAGTCATATAAAAGAAAAAAAAATATTTCCTACTGAGAAACATGTTCACTTTTCATATGTAATACCATGCGATAAATTTGGTGATATCATTCTCGTGGATCTAGCTCGTACAGTCATGAAAAAATATACTTTGAGTAATAATTTTGTATTTGAACGCCAATAGTCATTTATCTGCTGTAAGAATAACTTATTTCCCCATCCATAACGCTTGGCGAGATTTTGGCGACAAATTTGGTGGAATTTCGCCAACTCAGCGACTTTTTAAAATGTTTTAAATTAATTAAAAACTCGCCAAATGGATACAAATGACGCTAAATCAATGAAAATGACGACTGATTGACAAAAATTCAATATCTTGGAGAGAATATAAATATCTACTATAAAAATAATCTTTTTTTTTTACTGTAAAAGTAGTAAATTCATTGCATTATATAAGGAAAGCCATGTGCTCCCTAGATCAGATTTTTTAACATGGCATTAAATTTGACATAATCATGCATAAAAGAGTTTATGTATTGCTTACGAGATGCTTTATGTATTGCTTACGAGATTTACTACTGTCAATCACTATTGTGAAAAATAGCCGCGATACAATATATTTTGTTCATGGCGTCGTTAGCCCCCCCCCCCCCTGGAGGACAGGATTTTTTTCGAACCCTTTAAAGTGAAGGGTAACACGTATATATATAATATTTTGAACCCACTATATCGATTTTTTAATTTTTTTCTTGTAAAATTTGAAAACATAAATGAATTATTGTGGTATGCGAAAAGTCGAGTTGCGCCGCACTAAAGTTAATTTATATAGCTTAGACCTGAAAATATAATTATTTTAAAAAACGTTTTTGTACACTAGACTAAAAGTGTAGGACTTTTTTCAAATTTTGTGCAGAAAACATTTTTCCACTTTCTACAAAACGTGATTTTCAAGAATAAAAGCTCTGTTCTTTCTGCCTGGGACTGCTCATTTGTAATAAATTGCAATGGATAGGTTTAGTAACAATATTCAAATTCGACATACATTAGCACGCTATAAAAGGTGTTTTATCTAATATCAATCAACCTATGAACGTTTATGAGTATTCTTTTCGCCTCGTAGAATAATCCACCTAAAGAGATGGATGAGGAATCGATATAACCGTATTAGCCCAGAGAAATCATTCTTTGCACAAAGTTTTAAAAAGTTCTTAGTTTTTTAATACAAGAAAAACAATAAAAATGGCCAAATGTCCGACCAAGTGTCCAAGTCTAGAAACACTGATGGAATTTTAGTTTAAAAAACTGCTTGTTCTCTTTTAGATTTAAAAACATTAAACGTAGAAATAGGGTAGTGTGTTTCTGTGAGAAAAGAAATGGAAATATTTATTGGCGGCAAAAATGCTGTAATACTATTGTTTTAGAAAATATTTTGCTTTTAAACATTTAACTCTCAGGATATTCTACAGATAGAGCCTAGATGATGTCTGATATGGATTCAGCATCAAATTTCGGAGAGACTAGGGAAGATTACTAAGGACCTGCATTTCTGGTTGTTTATTTAATTCCGGTTCAAAACATATTTCTTAGCACGTCTATTTCTTAAGATTGGCTTTTCTAAAGATTTCACTTCCGGATTTTTCTCACTTCCGGTTCAAAATATTTCCTTTAAGCATCTATTTATCCGAATTGGCTATAGCCAAAGTTTAGATAATGACTGATATGCATTCAGCATTGAATTTGGGGAATTCATTCTAGAAGGGATACGAAGGGGTGACAAATGGTTTTTATTTTTGGTTCTGGAGATGACACCTTTTTTCCGATAATTTGTACGACTGTACGAAATGAAAATGCATATATAAGAGAATAGCGACAAGGGTGCTATTACGCATGCGCCACCACTATTTATGTACCAGAATATGGTAATTAAGCCGCGTCCTGGATAGCATGAACTGTCGAAAATCAAGCTGGCTGCTCCATGTCGTTTCTTTTATTTTTACTAACTTTTTATACGGGAGTAATCCAAGGGAAAAGTAATCGTTTTTCATGGTAAATAATACTTTGCCACGTGAAGAAATTTGGATTCGCATAGGAAACACAAATTATGGCAATGATACTTATAACTCAGTACTTGTTACAAAACTTTTTTACTTTTTAAATGATCTTATTCGGGAAAGTAAAATGCGGTAAAGATATTTTATTAAAAATGAATGAATGGCATGGATTAGCATGGTTAGCAAGAATGTGCATGGATGTTTATGAGATCAGTAATATATGAGACAGTTTTATATTGATTATGTATAATGGCTGTAATGTCAGACAGTGGCATCAAATTGAAGGACGCCAGTTTTACAGCGGTTCTGACCCGAGAGGTCACCAGGCCATAAAAAGATCAGGCTAAAATGAAGCCACGAGATTGGCTAAAATGGTTAACCAATATGGAAGTTGGTTGTCGCATCGCCCTGAGGTCAGCCAATGGTAGCTGAAGAGGCGTCGAAAACCCAGACCATCCGACTCGTCCAGGGACTAAGAGCAGCAAGATGGATGGTCGCGGCTGAAGAGGCGTATAAGACCTCAGGCAAAAAATGGTGGCAACATGTAGAAAGTTCCAGAAGTAGTACCAGACAAAAAAGCCACACACACTTGAGTAACAGTGTGCGATACACTTGAGTACACACGATCCAGAGAGATTAACACCAGATATCGTGAACGCAATGCTCTTGAGTATAACTTCAACGACAGAGATGCGGAGGTGATGAGATCAGATTCAGTTGTGTTCGTAGATCAATAAGAGATTGAGTGTAATGTAGTGAGAGATGCCTAACAGTAGTGTGCCTTCGTAATGGAGGCAAAGGGGGCTATGTGTCAATGTACAAAGAGAAATGAGAGGTATGTACATATCAATAATTGTATTAGGTTATATCCCATTTTATAAATAAATTACCTGGTCTCACATGTATAATCTCCTCCACAAATATTATGATAATTGTTGTAATCAATTTAATACTTAACCAAAATGTTCTTAATAAATAATGTTATTTTAAAGTTAAACTGGGTGCAGTTAATTATGAGTAGTATTATGTTAATATATTCTATTCCTGGAACTCGTGCTAAAGATAATATGGTGAGTTTTATTACCTGCACAACGCAAATGTTATACGATATACGATTAACGACCACGTTAACTATGAGTAATTTAATAAGTCTAATATCTAACTTAAGTTTTATTTTTATTTTGTCCACCACAATGCTAATTCACAGACTATGCTAAGTCATAGATATGCATGAATTAGTATAGTTGAATATGCATAAAACAAATAAAAAATAAAAAAATAAACAAACGAAATAAAAACAGTTTTTCATTAGAATAATGTGAGTGATGTTTATACTTGCATGGCCATAATTATTATTCATACTATATGGCTATACTTATTTTTCATGCAAACAAATTTATCTAAATATTTCCTGATGATTACATTCTGTCCTTAGACTACATGTATATTGAATAAATTAGCCGTGGTGAAATTTCTTTATATTTCCTAAATACTTTACTGTATTTTTAACGTTGAATGGTACGTTTGGCGATTTTTCGGATGACAGCATGTAAAACTATTTCAAAGTACCCAATAAACTTATATTTTGAGCAACACTATATAAACAATTATCAATATTGACAGCATCCTAAATACGCGATATAGTCCGTTTATTGAAATAGTTTAGTAATTAATACAATTAGACGTCACTTTCATTAAGTTATCGTCATTTTTGATATCTTGAAGATATTTTTGTCAATTTGGCAACACCTAAAATGTCAGGAAGTAGGAGATATTCCGACAAATTCGTCACCAAAATATTGCTAAACGTTACGGACGGAAAAATAGGTTTTCTTATAGTAGATTCTTATATTCTTTCCAAAATATTGAATTTTCCTCAATTTGTCGTTATTTTCATTGATTGAGCGTCATTTTTATCAATTTGGCGATATTTTCGTTCATTTGGCAGCATTTAAAAAAGTCGTTAAGTTGGCGACATCCCGCTAAATTCGTCGTCAAAATCTCGCGAAGCGTGATGGGCGGAGAAATAAGTTATTCTTATAGCACATAAATTATTATTGGTGTTCAAATAAAAAAGTATTACCCAAAGTATATTTTCTCATGAATGGAAAGTGATAGATTCACGAGAATGATGTTACCAAATTTATCGCGTGATATTACACATGAAAAGTGAACATATTTCAGAATAGTCAATATTTTTTTTTTATTTTATGTGATTTCTTGATAAATTTATTTGAAAAATATGCAATATTTCGAGAACGGTTCACACTAGCGTTCTAAAGTTTATGTCAATCGTTTTATAATAAAAAATTACATATGAAATGCTTATTTGCGTAACTTTATTAAATGTTTTGATTTTTTAATGATTTTTTTAAAATTTCACTCGAAAATTTAGGGGTTTCCGAACATTCGACATTGTTTAAAAACAATAGACTTCTAGTATTCACGAACAGTAAGTTTTGTAACAAATTTCGTTCGAATCGCTCCACTCGTTCGTGAGATATCGTCTTCATATGCTCACTGACACACACACACACACACTACCTCAAAAACGTCTGATTCGTGTTCAGGGATGCTTGAAGCGTGCTCTTCCATCGAAAACTCGAATTCTAATTTTCAACACCGTCACAATACTTTCTTTATACATTATACTATGTATATAAGGAAAGTAAAAATTACATTGCGAAAAGCTCCTAACATCATAATGTTACAGAAAATAATAAATTTTTACTTCCTCATACTATAAAGTATTGCTTTCCAGAATATTTTCTAGATTTTGAAGAAAAATCTTGTTTTAAGACCTATTGAACACACATCGGAGCGTGTCGTTCTGAGTGCATGAAAATAAATTATTTGAAATTAAAAAAGTTTCATATCATAATTTACGAAAGTTAATAATAATTCTCTGATCAGTGATCATAGCAAAGTGAATATATATGAAATAGATAATTTTAAATCCATCATGCATCTTAAATATTGTAAAATAGCATGAATTAATTATGACGATCAGTACAATGCATGAAATGTATTCGCTTGGCTAACCTGTTATTATTTTAAAGCTGTTATTAATTTTTTTGGCTAACCTGTTATTATTTATTCAATTTATTTATTTTAAAAGCCATTTCCTTTTTGACGCATTCTGAAGTGAGAGTGATTTTGAAAAGTTAATCATCTTTGATTTCTCTGATCGGTCGGAAGCCGAATTCATTCAACATAAAACATGCCAAATATCGCCAAATGATGGGCCAACTGAACAAAACTTTCGCCTAATGTATTTTAATGAGCGTTTAAAAAAATAATGTAGTGCATTTATAAAACGCGCTGATTGGACAATGAAAACTTATCATTTAAAGTTTTCTCATCTGCATCTTGGCTGGAATTTCAAGTTTTTTCTGTATCCTTTTCATCCTGAATGCTATATCAATGGAAGAAAACCCGGATGTAGATTACGGTGGCTCACGAGGGCTTTTGACCAATCAGAATTGGTTACCTTGTATGCCTGCACTCTTATATAAGTACTTTTATATAAGCAGTCTACACGAAATAAGTGAGCAAAAAAGAATAAAATCGCTTAATAGCTGCGTCTAAAATAAAGTGTACACCAACATATTAAGGCTTCTTCATACATTTCTAATTTAGTTTCTTGTTGTGTTTGACTTCGAAAACTTTAATTAGCGGATTCATTTCACTTAGAAAACATCGAACTTCGGCTTTTAATAGTATAGTTTATTGTTCCATTAATTTCTGTAAAATGAATGATTTATAAGTCTAGTTTACGATTGACACACATTGATTATCTATATTCATTTATTACTTTCCTTATATACATAATGTATAAAGAAAGTATTGTGACGGGGTCGAAAATTCGAATTCGAGTTTTCGACGGGTGAGCACGTTTCAAGCATCCCTGATCAAGAATCGAACATTTTTGAGGTGATGTATGTGTGTGTGTGTGAAAGTATGTGCGTGTGTGTGTGTGTATGTGTGTCAGTGAGCCTGTGGAGACGATATCTCACGAATGACTGGAGCGATTCAAAAGACATTTGCTACAAAAATTACAATCCGTGAATACTGGAAGCGTATCGTTTTTAAACAGAATCGAATGTTCAGGACCGCCTAAATTTTCGAGTGAAATTTTGTAAAAATCATCAAAAAATCAAAACCTTTAATAAAGCTACGCAAATAGACTTTTCTTATGTAATTTTTCCTTAGAAAACGATTGACATAAACTGTAGGACGCTAGCATTAACCGTTCTCGAGATATTGCACATTTTTCAAAAAATTTATCAAAAAATCAATTAAAATAATAAAAAGAGATTAATTCTTAAGAAACATGTTCACTTTTCATATGTAATATCATGCGATAAATTTGGTGATATCATTCTCGTGGATCTAACTCATTCCATTCACGAGAAAAGATACTTTGAGTAATACTTTTGCATTTGAACGCCAATAGTTATTTATCTGCTGTAAGAATAACTTATTTTTCCGTCCATAACGCTTAGCGAAATTTTGACGACGAATTTGGCGGAATGTCGACATCATGGTTCCTTTTTTAAATGTTGCCAAATTAACAAAAATCTCGCCAAATGGATAAAAACGACGCTATATCAATGAAAATGCCGACTAATAGAAAAAAATTCAATATCTTGGAAAGAATATAAGTATCCACTATAAGAATAACATTTTTTTAACTGTAAAAGTAGTAAATTCATTGCATTATATAAGGAAAGTCATGTGCTGCCCACATCAGATTTTTTATTTGCTTCCAAACAGCCAGTGGATTGTTTTGCAAATTTTTCTGCACTTGAAACTGTAGAAACGTAAAATATTTATATTTACGTGGCTCCAAATAGCGAGGTCATTCGTTTCCTTTCGCCATCAAAGAGAAATAATTCGTTTTGTGAACTTTTCTATCTTCAAATAAATGCATGCAATCAAAATGAATGCTGCGATTCATTTAGTTGCACGATGGATTATTTTTGTTTATTTCAGTCCATGTATCTCTTCACGAAAAGCAGGGGCATAGCAATTCCAATTCATTCATCTCACTATGGATATTTGACTCAGCTGTACGTTTTATTCTCTTGCATTTTATAAAATATTTTACTAATTTTATTCATTACAAATGCATCGAAAGAAACGGAGTGTATTCCTTTTTTTTAATTTGTTTTCAATTAGAAAAGAATTGGATTAAATTCAGAATTGAATAAAGCACGCATTATTAGTTATTGGCGGCAAAAATTATTTTGCCATACCATTGTTTTTACGAAAACATTTTCCTTGAAACATTTATTTCTCAGGATTTGCTATATATAGAGTTCAATTGATACCTGAATTGCTTTCAATATCAAATTCTAGGGACGGGTGGGGATCCACAAAGGATTTCCATTTCCTGTTTTTTTCCCATCTCCGGTCCAATTTTTTTTAAAACATCTATTTCTAAAGATTGTCTATAGATAAATATAGACTATAGATTGGCTATGATGACTGATATGGATTTAACATCAAATTCTGGAAGAGGTAAGGTAGTTAGCAAAACATTTTCCCTTCCGGGTTAAAATTTTTCTTTGAAGCATTTATTTCTAAGAAATGGTTGTAGATAGAAATTATAAAATGCTTGATATGTGTTTGACATTACGTTTAGTAGGGGGTTTAGGGACTCACTAAGAATTTTTATTTCCGGTTATGGAAATGTCTATTCCGATTCAAAAATTTACATTTTCATTGAAACATCGACACTGCCAGTTAAGCAACGACGGTAAAATCAATGACGGTAAAAGTTAAGCAACAACGGTAAAATCAACAAAAATGGAAAATTAAAGCGGTGATTAATTCAAAATTGTACATGAAGGTCGCAAATGTGTTTATGCATTAAAGAAAATAAGAATTATATACAAAGATGAAAAAAATATTTGCATTTCGTAAGTTATATGATGGCGTCACATTTAGGTCATTAAGAAATTGATGTTTAAAGACAAACAAACCAAACAAAACTTACATTAATATGGTATGTGACCACCCCGGAACTTCACACAAACTTTACAACGATTTTCCATGCTTTCAATGAGATGATCAAGCATCGCAGATGCGAGCAATGGCCATTTCTCCAATAGGGCAGTTTCCAACTCTCTGAGACTAGCTGGAGGACGCAAACGTGCAGAGACAGCACGCTTGAGGACATCCCAGTGGTTTTCAATGGAATAAAGGCAGGGAGAATACGCCGGCCACTCCATAGGAGAAATGCCCTCACTTTCCAGGTATTCGTCAAAGATGTCAGATCGATGAGGACGGGCATTATGGTCCATAAGGAGGAAATTACGACTAACTGCTGCAGCGTAGAATCTCGCAATGGGGTCTAGGACTTCAGCCCGATACCGCGCAGCCCTTACAGAACCGACTTTAAAGATGTGCAGCTCTGTGCGATATCACCATTGAAATTCCAGCCAACACCATGACGCTGTCACCCCTGAATGCGTTGTTGTTGAAACCCAGGCCGTCCGACCTACCAGAAAGGTGTAAGGTAACTGTTTGGACGGTCGGGATGTGCCACCCAATTTAGACCGGAACCCAGTGGGGGAGGCATCCACAGGGGGCGTACCCTCCTTCCCCTACCACCAACCTCTCGGAAGGACTTTCGGACCCACATGTTTAACGTGATCGTACTCCGCATGAACACGGCGGCAGTTTTGGCAGTGGCTGGAATCGAACCCGGGCCTACCGAGTGCAACTCCAGCGCGCTAACCAATGGGCTACCGCGCCCGACCCCTGAATGCGTGATGTTCTTGGCACGATAGCGTGCGTCTCGTTCTCTCCAGACCTTTGTATGCTTATCATCTGATTCCAGGGCAAATCTGGACTAGTCCGTACAATCTGAGACAGTCCACTTGACATGTTGACGACACCAGTTTAATCTTGCCCCTCTGACTTGAACGGTTAGTGGAACACAGAAACGTGTTACTCTGACGTACATTCCCTTCACGTGGAGCCTTCTACGCACAGTACTGGCAGATATTCTCTTATCAAGTGCCGCTGCAACCATGGATGTAACAGTTGTGGAGGTTGCTCGTCGATTCCGCTTGCCTACTATATAGCAATATACCGATCACCAGAGGGGGTGGTAACTCTTGGGTGACCGGGTACAGGTCTCCGGACAACTGTTTGACTTATTTAGAATTGTTTCCATAATCGAGAAATTACCGAATGACCAACGACAAAGAAAATAGCGACATCTTTGATTGCCTGTCCTGCTTCAATGCGTCCGACAACAAGCGATCGCTCATTATTCGTTATTCGTCTTCTTTCAGCCATAAAAACACGGATATCATCAAAAATAATCCTACAAAATGTATAAACACTTCGTATTAGCATTTAAATGCACCTCCACAAACCCTTCAGAATGCTGGCGTCTTTATCGACTGCCGAATTTGTATATATCCGACAGTCAATCGTGATTGTCTGTAACATGAGATATTTGCATACTGCCGTCTACATCCGCGGCGATTTTCAACCACTCAAATTCAAATACGCTTTCGAAAAATGAAAATTTGGATTGCGTGCTTAACTTTTGGAAGTGAGTGTATTTCTCGGGATCTACTATAAATATAGCGTAGATGATGAATGATAGGAATTCATCATAAAATTCGGAGAAGAATGATAGGATTACCAAGGATTCCGATTTCTAGTTTTTTTTTCACCTCCGATTATTATTTTTTTAAATATCCATTTCTTGAAAGTGGCTATAAAGAGAAGTTTTAGATGATGACTGATATTAATTGACATTAAACTTCAGTTCGCTAAATATTTCTGCTTTCAGTTTTTCACTTGTGGTTAAAAATTTTCTTGGATCATGTTTCTATCAAGATTGGATATAGAGAGCTTTCATGATGACTGATATGGATTCAGCATTGAATTCCAAAGGGGCAGAGTGGTTCACTAGAAATTTCCATTTCCTGTTCTATGGATGCCAGTTCCGTTCTTTTTTTTTTAAAAAAAACCCTAATGACTCTTGAAATAAGTATACAAAACAGAATAAAGATATTTAATAGTTCCGTTTAAAAAATGTTCGCACCCTGCCATCATATGCTTAATAAATTAATTAAGTGCATTAAATTAATTAAATTAATTGAATAAATTAAGTGCCTTAATAAATTACTATTTAAGTTTTGATCTTGTTGTGGCTGATTTTGATAAACAGCAATTTATGGATTTATTCCGTTTAAAAAATGTTCACACCCTGCCATCATATGCTTAATAAATTAATTAAGTGCATTAAATTAATTAAATTAATTAGATAAATTAAGTGCCTTAATAAATTACTATTTAAGTTTTGATCTTGTTGTGGCTAATTTTGATACACAGCAATTTATGGATTTATTCTGCTTAGAAAACATCGAACTTCTGATTTTAATTGTAAGTCTGATGGCAGTTGCATTAAGTGCCGTAAAATCAGGGATGTTTTCCCTTCGAAAGTCTAGTTTACTCTGCTATATCTTTGCTTATCTATATTTATTTGAATCCAAACAGCATGCGGGCTAGTTTGCAATTTTTCCTAAACTGGAAACGGTAGAAACGTAAAATATTTATATTTACTTGGTTTCAAACCGCGAGGTCATTAGTTTCCTTTTACTATTAAAGAAAAATAATTCGTTTTGCAAACTTTTCTGGTTTTATATAAATTGATGCAATCAGAATGAACGTTGCGATTCATTTAGCAGTGCGATGGACGATTTTTGTTTATTTTAACCAATGCCTCCCTTCACGAAAGGCGGAGGTAGCAAGCCCAAATCGTTTATCTGAACATGGATATTTGGCTGAATTTTACGTTTTGACCTCTTGTATGTTAAAGATATTTTACTAATGATATTCATTACAATCGTATCGAGGAAATGAAATATATATTTTGCAATTGTTTTTCCAAAGAAATAGAATTTGATTAACTCCAGAACTGAAGTCCCATTATTGGTTATCCATATTGTTTAGTTTTCGCGACATTGGAGTGAAACAAAAGAAAATGATTCATATTCGTCTCATGTTCTGAACTGTGATAATATTTATGATGTTTTTTTAAATGAAAAATTTATGTAAAGGAATATTTAACAGATTTTCATAAAATCATAAACTAATGACTGTTTAAGCTTTTTGTGATAGTTTATAAAGCAGAAGTACGCATTCCTTTTGAGAAATAGACTAAAAAAGAATTTTTAACAATTTTCTTGACTATTAGACTGTATTTGTACTTTTATCGTTTAGCCAAGAGAAAAGAAAATAAGACTCCGGATTTAATAAAGAAAAAAATATCGGAAATTTATGCCAGACCAATAAATAATCCCAATCATTAACAAATTGCCTAAGCAAGAGCTAGATACCCGTTGTTGATTAATTATACCAAGTCTGGCAATTTTAAAATCCTTTTGCTTGTCCGATTACATTTTTTAAATATCCATTCCTTGAGATTGGCTATAAATAAAAGCTTTAAATGATGACTGATATTAATTCTTCAATAAACTCCTGTTCACTAAAGATTTCTACTTTCAATTTTTCACTTCCGGTTAAAAATTTTCTTGGATAATTTTTTTTACCAAGATTGAGTATAGATAGATCTTTCATGATGACTGATATGGATTCAGCGTTGAATTCCAAAGGGGATATGGGTTAACTAAAACTTTCCAGTTCTAAGTGTGGTACACATTTAAAAATAGACTTTATGTTGGAGTTTAAAATTATTAAATTACCCAGAATTAACATGGTCGTAAATCGTAAAGCCGTACTCTACATTGTGCCGCATCATAACCCATCATTACTTTTTTGTTTGAGTTCCTTGAATAAAATTATTAATTATACTACCCAATTAACTTCACCCATATTAACTTTAAAATAAACATTATTTAAATACATTACAATTATGATTAAATTACAATAATTATACTTATATATTCAAGGAGGAGATTGGGTGAGATCAGGTATATTAATTTCCTAAGATTACTCATTATGACCTTTTACAACAGCTGATAGGTACATACCTCCTTTGTTGTCTTTAGATGTTTGTGGGTCATTGGTTGTTGAACCACCTTTCAATATTTACTATAGGCTGACTATATTGGCTACTACATCACACTTATATCTCTGCATACTGACTGCTAAAACACACTCTTCTCCTGCAGAGCATCTTCTCTATTTTTTGAGAAGACTCAGAATGTGACTCTTAACACCGGTTCATAATATCGACTGATCATTGATTGCATGTTTAACTTTTGAATATTTGCGAATAACTGAACTATATGAGTAACTTGATGCATATTCTAACTCGTCTGTTGAACCGTCTGCCTCTTGCCACATCGTTTTTGCCTGAGGTCCAGATACGCCTACTGTATCTCATTGGTTGACCTCAGAAAATATTTAACCAATCTGCTGGCTTCAGCTTTGACCTCCAGTAACTTTTCTGACTCGACCACAGCTGTAATTGAAGCACCCTTATTTATTGCCTTACTGACCTCTTGGGTCAGGGCTGTTGTAAACTGGTGCCTACGAGTCTGGGTTCTTTGTCTGGCTTGTTAGATATCTTAAATCTACGTACATGAGGACAGCCTATAAATGCCTCCTGGTCTTACACTAAGCATGTCACTTCCGTTTTTTCTCAGATATTATAATTACTATACGAAATAAGTATGAAAAAGAGAATAAAGATGATTAATAGTTTCACCAAAAATGAAGTGCACACATGCCACCATATGAAAGCTCCTTAATAAATTTCTAGTTAAGTTTCAATCTTGTTGTGGCTGATTTTAATAAACAGCAGTTTGCTGATTTGTTCTGCTTTGGAAACATCGAACTTAGGATTTTAATAGTAAGTCTGATGACAGTTTCATTAGGTGCAGTAAAATAAGGAATGTTTTCCCTTCGAAAATCCAGGTTACTTTGATATATATTTTCTTATATATATTTATTTCAATACAAGCAGTATGTGGGTGAGTTTTCATTTTTTTTCTAAATTTAAAACTGTAGAAACATAAAATATTTATATTTAATTGGTTCCAAACAGCGAGGTCGTTGGTTTCATTTCACTATTACAGAGAAATAATTCGTTTTGTAAACTTTTCTGTTTTCATATAAATGAATGCAATCAAAATAAACGCTGAGATTCATTTAGCAGTGCGATGGACGATTTTTGTTTATTTTAACCAATGATTCACTTCACGAAAGGAGGAGATAGCAATCTCAAATCGTTTATCTCAACTTGTATATTTGGTAAGAGGTGTGTCTGTGTGTATCTGTCTGTGTAATATATGTATCCACTCTAACTCAAAAACTAATGGACCAAATTTCATAAAATTTTATAATTAAATCACTTGTGTGTGATCCTGGTACTGATTAGATTTTGGTAGGATTCGGGATAGAGGAATGTGCAGCATTTTACGCAATGGCTCGCAAAAAAGTATGCATCCACTGTTGCTAAAAACTAATTAACCAAACTTCACAAAATTTGGTAGATAAGTCACTTGTAGGATATCCTGAGTTTGATTAAATTTTAGTCTGATTCGTAAAAGAAGAATCTGCCTTTGTTTGCGGAATGGCCGGCAAAAATCGACACAATATAAAATAAAAGACTACGTATGCTCAAATTTATTCATTAAATGCTTATTTTATACGGCATTTTTGACAAGGAAAAGAATAAAAACAACTCGATTACTCTAGGATTAACTGGTCTCGAGATATTTTAGTATTTTAGTATTTTTGCATTTTTGCTACGCCGTCTTTGAAAAATTGTCCCGTTACCAAATAAAAACAAAAATTGAATTAAAAGTGTAAATTCAGTGTTATTTTGTTCAATTAAACCCAGTTTAATGAATTATTAAAGAAATACAGAGAAAATGAATTTGAGTTTATAAAGAAAGCCATGTGCTGCCCACATCAGATTTTTGTAATCGTTTTGTAATGCAATAGAATTTGATTAACTCCAGAATTAGAGATAGCAGTCATTATTTGTTATTCATATTGAGTTTAGTTTTCGCCTCCTTCCCCTACCGCCAACTTCGGAAGGATTTACGGACCCAAATGTTTAACGGGATCGTACTCCGTATAAACACGGCGACAGTTTCGGCAGAGGCGGGGATCGAACTCGGGTTGTCCGAGAGCAATTCCCGAGTGCTAATCACTGGGCTGTCTTGCCCGTCGGAGTTTACTTCAAATATTGAAATAGCGTTTATCTTACATAATATAAGATTGTTATCTCTCTGTTTGTGTGTCGTCTGTATGCGAAAATAGGACAGCCACGAAATTCGGTACTGGGTTAGCTGAGCCTACAGTATATTATACATCGGTGAGATATTTTGACTAGAATACTGGGTGTGTATGATACTGTATGTAGGTTAGTGTGCATGTGTAAGCTAGTGTGTGTATGCGAGTTTGTGAAAGCGATATCTCACGAACGAATGGAGCATTTCGAAGATAAAAATTAAAAAAATTATTACCGCCAGTGAATACCGGAACTCTTTTGATTTTAATCGAATATTCGAAGTAACCCTATCACACTATATTCTAACTTTTTTTTTTTGAAAAATTCATGAAAAATTATTATCTTCGATAACGATAATTGAAAAATCATTTAATGCCTAATTTTTCATTAGAAAATGAATGATAGAAACTTCAGAACCCTATCATAAACCGTTCTCTAAATATTGCAGGAGTTTCTAATGAATTTTAAAAAACAAAATCATAAGAAGTCCTAATGTTTCAAATTTTGCCTTAGTGGCGCAACAATCGCTTTATTCTATCGGGTGTGGTTACTATATTTAGAACCTTTCTACCTCAATAGGGAATCGAACCACAAACCTTCGTAGTGACCAGTCGACGCTCTCCCGTTGAGCTAGTGGGACATAATTCCAAACTCTTATTATCGAACTTGACTCTGCAACTTTAATATAGAACTACCTAAATACCCTCAGTGTACCCTCATGAACGTATATATACGCCGTATATATACGGCGTTAAGCACGTATATATACGCCGCATATATACGCCGTATTTAAGCACGTATATATACGCCGGTGTCATTTAAAGAAGTATATATACGTTGGTGTCATTTAAGGGTTTATGAGGTTTTGTAGCTCCAAAAGCAACTTACCTTTTCCTTGCAGTAAATAAATCTTTATAAAATTAACGACAGTGTATTTGAGTGCACATTTTGTCTCTATGACAGATTTTTTTTGTTTAAAAATCTCTGGTTAAAACTCATGAAAATCATAATCCATTCGATACCGAACACTAAAATAAGATTTTTTTTAGCTATTAACTGGAGCGAGTTCGTTTTCCGACCTTTTCAATTTATGAAGAAAATGAATGCAATCAAAATAAACGCTACGGTTCATTTAACTCTGGAATGGAGAATATCTGTTTCAGTTTAACCGATGTAGCTGCTTACGAAAAGCGGAGGTAGAAATTCCGACTCGTTTATTCTGAATTTCTGATTGTTTTATGTTTTGTAGGTTACGTTTTTCGAAATACATTACTAATTTCATTTAGTATAAACGAAACCTCCGAAAGCCAGACATGTTTTGGACAAAGAGCACCGTATATAAAAGTGCGAAATCAAATATTATGATTTTGTTATTCACATTTATACCTAGTTGATTATGAAATACATTACCTCGTAATACACATTTAAATGAAATATGGAGAAAATACTTTAAAAAAAAGTTGAAATGTGTAAGTAATTATTTAAAACGCTTTTTGAATAAAGCTAAACTAATCTCAGCCAGCATAAAATTTTTAATTAAATTCTGCCCGAGCACGGCCGCATAAAATGTATGAAAAATAAGCCCATCCGGTCCTGATCCATTTTAAACTTACTCGAACCTAGAATGCCTAAAATTTCTAATAAAAACTATTTTCAGGCCTGTACAGGGCTCTAATAACGCTCAATAACACACTATATTTAATTTATTAAAGACAATAAACTGAAACTCCGGGGACTAACCAGAAAATTGAGTACCATTTGTGATACTCCGCTTTATACTAATATAAATCTAAATTTGCAAAAAAAAAGTTATGCGTGTCAAACTTGTATACGCGCAGATTTTATTCATACAGAGATGGGAAAAAACTTGGTTTTTTAAACTGTTTCTAGCTCGCAGGACATTCTATAACTATTTTACTGATATGGTGCAACCTGTTTGGTGTTGCACTTCTCTTCAAGGCTTTGTAGTTTAATTGGATTTAGCTTACCCCAGAACGAATCCGAAGGCATTTCTACCTACAGGGTGGTTAGAATTAAAGTATCCCTGTTCACAGCATAGTAGAGAAAAAAACAGTGATCATAAGAACGCCAAATGTGCGTGGAATGCAAATTATGTATCACGATACTGTGGCGAATTGGTAATTGCAATTAGGCGAGTTACAAAATACTATATCTCTATATTAAGAAAGGTAGCTACAGCAGCCGCCGCTGTTGCTAACAATATGCTTTTAAAAATTTTTGTCATATCTAGCGCTAGATCTATGTGATGAAATGTTTTGCAATCTTGCATGAAGGTGGTTTATTTATTTGGTTACAATCGAATGCAATTTTAAACTTTTTATACAACTTGAAGTGAAAATTTTATTTTTGCGTAATTTTCATTTTACTTATCTTCAACTAGCAGCGATTACCCGGCGTTGCTCGGGATTTACCATGCAAAACTGTGATAAAAATTACACAGGAACGTATAGGGCCGTGAAGCTTATACATTGTTTTTTCACTGTGAAAGATGTAAATTCATTGCATTATGTAAGAAAAAAAATCATTGCATTATTTAAGTCATAGCTGCATAAGAAAGAATCTTCCTCATAAAATGCTGATAATAAAATAACCATTTTTAACATTTTACAACATAGTTGAAAAGTGTTTATGACTTTGTTCATTTTCTTTGTTCTGTCTGTCCTTTAGCACGATAACTGCCGTAAAAATGACTTTATCAAAATTAAATTTTAGTATGTTTTTCAGACGGTCCGTGAGACCCATGGAAATATAAAGGAATAATATCACCCAATTAGGTTTGGCTTGAAACGGGGTTGAAAAAATGATATACATTGAACCCTATGGGACCTAATTTTTCAAACATTTTTAAGCGAATTTAAAATTCACAAATTGCTTCGAACGTTTCAGGAAATACTCAAATTATCTGATAAAGTATATAAAAAATGTTCAGCAAAATATATTCAATAGTTTTTAAATAACAATTAAAATAATAATTAAACCCTTTATATGAAGAGGTCATGTGACAATTATATGAAGATATTACGTGACCCACTTCAAAATAAAATATGGCATCCATCTTGTGTCGAAATCGTGATTTTTAAATTTATTTTTAATTTATATTTAGTGTCGTATCAGTCCTAGAACCCCTTTATTTTTACTTAATTTCTGTGCATCTGTATTCTGAAACAGCACAATTACAATATATTTGAGTTTAAATGATCATCAAACTTTGATAATTTCTAGTACAACGAAACATAGTTTTTACTTATGTAGAATGTAAACTGATTAAGCTGTAAGATGAGTTGTATAAGAATTGCTGAATTTCTTTAATGCAAAATTATTTTGCTCAGGAGTCTGCAATATAGATGATATGAATGAAACATTCATTGAGTTTTCAAACGATTTAATGGCAGACATCTTCAATGAAGATTTATGCATAGAGTTAAATTATTTTGGCCTCCACAGTTGTAAGTAGAATAAATTATTGTAGTACTGTGATGGATGAAATAAAAATGTATGAATGAGATATTCACACTGTCTTTACACAGAGAGCCAGGCGATTTATATATCGATGACGTTATATGAATCAAGTTCGTTTTTTTCGATAAAGTTTTAAATTTCAAATATAATTAATTATTGCAGTATTGTGATATATTATCGCTGAATTTATCGCGTTTTAGAGATGTTTACATGAAATTAAAGTTGGAAAGTGTTTCATAATCAATGCTTCATGCATGATTGATCTTTCTTGTGATTTATTAATACTTTTCGTTGTTGAGTAAGCCTGTGAGAAATAAACCATGGTGATAGTTTCTATTTAAATTCATATTTCAAACCTGCGATTTTCAAAAGTGACTAATACGTTCAATGAACTCCCGCAAAACGCAGATATTTAACTGACTTTCACGTTAAAACCAACGATTTCCAACCTTTTTTGTTGTGAATTATGGAGTTAGAGAGTAGAACTCATAGGAAAAAGTTTCGTTTTCCTTCAATATCTCGACAATACCTAGTTTTAGAAACTCAAAACTTGGACTAAATTTATGAAGGGCTATTTCAAAGCTACTCGCTAAATTTCATTAAATTCTGTTCAGCCATTCTCTCGTGATGATGAGACAAACAAAAGTGTCGTTTTTCACTAATATCTGGAGAACCACCAGCCGTAGAAACTCGAAACATAGACTAAATTTTAAATGGTGCTATTTCAAGACTACCCACCAAATTTCATCAAATTCGGTTCAGCCGTTCTCCTGTGATGTTGGATCATGCATACATACATACGTACATACTTTTATATATATAGATATCTAACTATTGTTGAAAACGTTGATGCCATTTCAAAAGAACTAATATTTAAATGAAAAATTTATTGTGGAAAAAGCTGTTGCTTGTGATGATTAAACACTGTGATGATTAAATTCAGATGTGTAGTGGTTCCGAAAAGCAATTCGAAATAAAAATGTGTCCGATACCTAATTAATTTGCTAATTCACTATTTATTTTAAATTGCACCTAAATAGTGTGTTTAACTGACATAAGAGAAAAAGTTTGAGAATCGACTGCTTAAAGAGGTAGAGAGCGCACTGTCTACTAATGTTTTCGTAGTCAGAAGTAGAGGCGATACTATTTCTGTAGACCTCGTATTCAAGCACTGAGTTTGATGATTATAATCATGTGACAACGGATATGGCTGTATTCTTGTTGTTTGACTCAGATACCGTTGTTTCCGAATAATTTCTTTAATCATCCCCTACGTGCTGATATAATTTTCAGGAGAGGAAAACGATTGCGAACATAGTAATCTGAACATTCAATATATATATATATATATATATATATATATATATATATATATATAGTCATACGTTGATGATGTGCTTTAAAAGCGTTTTAAAAGCGCTTTAAAAGCGCTTTAAAAGCGTGGGGTGTTTTAAAAGCGCTCCTAAATTCAATTTCTCATTTTATCCTGAAGACACAGTAAACTTTTTGGACTTATCAATCAGAAGACATAGGCAATATGGATTATATACGACTTTATATGATAAACGCGATTTATATAAAATCAAGATCAACCATATCATTGATTGGAAGACAAATCTTACTAAGAATATATTCAGGAATATTATTGTCGGACATTTCAAAAGAAACCAAACCTATAATACATTAAAAAGGATTGCATTAAGTGCAACCAAAAAATTATCAAAGAGGCTATAAAAAGCATTATCCCTTTTATTTTTTAAAAAGTTATTATAATTCATTTTACAACGAAGAAAAAGACGTTGATTCATTCAATAGAGATATTGATGAGTGCTGAATGATTATGCAGGACTGCTTGATTGTGCGAGACTATTGTCAATACACACATGCCCCAAAAACCTTACTTAACTTATATTTTGAACGTTGGATTTCATTGTCTCCATTGATTCATGGTCGTAGTTCTTGCTTTTCCTGTTGTTTGGGTGCTTTTACCTTGGCACATTAGGGGGACCGACCATTGTATTGCATAAGTACCGTGAGCGTTTTTCCGGGCTGTACAAGCTGCTTTAAACGGGAAAGAGGAGTCGCAATCCTCCTCTGCCATTTTATGCAAGGCATTTGGTCATCCCTGTTATTTAGAATCCTTTTATATTCCTTATAGTCTACTTAGGATTTAAGAGCTGCATGGCGCCTATTCCATAGTAGTGCATTGAACTTAAATTGTCGATACTGTTTTGTGTGGAAACATCATAATCTCAACCCACTCAAAGTTATACACGCACACACACACTCACACACACACACACACACACACACACACACACACACACACACACACACACACACACACACACACACACATATATATATATATATATATATATATATGCTACCTGAAAAGCAGGCATTAGTGTGAAAAGCAGGCATTGTATAGAATACCTAGGCATACTATAGATTGTGTGACGTATTAGGCAAAGTATGAAATGTCTGTTTTATTTTAATACTTTACATACTTTCCCTAGGCATTCTATAGAATGCCTAGGCACAGGAAGAGAAAAATATCAGTGCTGAACTACTTGTTACTACAAGGTAGACTGGAATGGGAACAGATGTAGTAAAATCCCTTTTTCATTTTCGTCGATTTTAGGTGAGATTCTGGTAATCCCTGCTATAATTTGGAGAACGTTTCATTCTGGCAACACCTTCCACGTCTTTTCTCTCCGAGGTAAATACCGCAACATTCCATTCTGGCAACATTTTCCGCGTTTTTGGTATCTTGTATAGTCCTTTTTTCGCCGTTTGTGCAACAGTTGATCTATAGCAATACAAACATGGGCTTACGCCCGCTAAAAACATCATGGAATCCGACCCCGATGGCTGTCGAGGGTCACACGTAGCAATAGATGTTTATGTAACAAGTGCTCTGTGGCTCACAGAGCACAACATGAAAATCAGAAAATTTTCTGATTTATATTTTGGGTGACAAAAGGGCGACAAAAGATTCGGAAAACGTTGACAAAATGGAATGTTGCGATTTTCACCATGATGACAAAATGACGACTAAAGACAACAAAAGGGCGATTAAAGACTCTGAAATGATTTGTCACCATGAAATATTCTCCACATCAAAACAGGGATTGCCAGAATCTCACCTAAAATCGCCAAAAATAAAAAAATTATACTACTACTGTTCGCATTCCAGTCTAATTTGTAGCAACAAGTAATTCAGCACTGGTCTTATTCTCTCTCTGTAGAAAAATTCCTTATCTTACATTTTGTACTTCTTACAGTTTCATATAAATCTTTTCAATAAAAACCTTTTTCACGCTTTGTCGGAATAGTATTTGTCATTCTATGAAATGCTTAGGTATTCTATACAATAAGTAGGGAATGTATGTAAAATTTTAAAATAAAAGGCATTTTATACTTTGTCTAAAAACGTCATGCATTTTATATAATGCTTGCTTTTCAAACCTTGCCGGTAATATATATATATAAATATATTATTACCCTTTATAAAAGCTTCTGTTTTTCTGTCTGTCTGTATTTCTGTATGCGAGTTTTTAAAGTCGACATTTATTTAAGAAATTGAGATGTTTGGATGAAATTTGGTACCATTGTTCGACAAATGTTAGAGGCCTTCTGACTTTGGTGAGTTAGGTCTAATGAAAAGTTCTACATTTTTCTATCATTTTTTTGCGAAAATAAAAGAAAAATGTTAGAAAATTGCAACAGAATTAGCCATTTATATATTTTTATTTAAGCAGTAATGCTATTTAATGTCTGCAGACAAAAGTTTAATCAAATGTAGCCCACTAACGTCGGCTCGTAGATAGACAAAATGAATTTTATTAACCACCTAATGGCAGAAATTACCAATAATTATGTATTTCGTATTGTAAAGGGTGAAATGTTATTATTCAATCATACCAGTGTAATTCTGAGAAATGGGTGATACTTGACATAAAACGAAAGTAAAACTGACCTTTTTGATAATTATATATCTTCAATCGGTGAATGCATACTTTCGATTTAACACGGAGAGGGAAAGAAATAGAAAAGAGAGAAGAGAGAGAGAGAGAGAGAGACAGAGAGAGAGAGAGAGAGAGAGAGAGAGAGAGAAGAGATGAGAGAGCAGAGCTAAGAGAGCAGAGATGATAGAGAAGAGATGATAGAGAAGAGATGAGACAGAAGAGATGAGGGAGAAGAGATAAGACAGAAAAGATGATAGAGAAGAGATGATAGAGAAGAGATGATAGAGAAGAGATGAGAGAGAAGAGATAAGACAGAAGAGATGAGACAGAAGAGATGAGAGAGAAGAGATTAGAGAGAAGAGATGAGAGAGAAGAGATGAGAGAGAAGAGATGAGAGAGAAGAGATGAGAGAGAAGAGATGAGAGAGAAGAGATAAGACAGAAAAGATGATAGAGAAGAGATGAGAGAGAAGAGATGAGAGAGAATAGATGAGAGAGAACAGATGAGGGAGAAGAGATGAGGGAGAAGAGATGAGGGAGAAGAGATGAGGGAGAAGAGATGAGGGAGAAGAGATGAGGCAGAAGAGATGAGCCTTAGAAGGAAGAAAAGAGAAATGTGAGAATAGAGAAAGGAAGAGATAGGAGAAAACAGATGAGAGGTAGAGCAAAAAGTGAGAAAAAATTCAGAGAAGTTAGAGCTAGGAGAGAAGAGAAAAGAGAGAAAGGAAGACTGAGATATAGAGGAGGAGAAAAGAGAAGAAGAAGAAAGAAAAATAAATAATGAGCAGATAGAGAGAGGAGAGAATACACAGAAGAGAAGGAAAGAGTATGTAATTGATGTTTTCATTTGGTGATATAGCATTCCAGTTCTCAATTGGCGAAAACAAGCTAAATTTCCAAGCAAGATAAATATATCGAGAACGGCTTTAACCACCAGAATAAGCGCAGTTTCATTGGATATCAAAAATTACATGAAAACCATTTATTTTCAGAAAGTTTGGAATATTTCTTCTTTTATTGAAATGTTCTATTTTTTGTGGTTATTGTATTAAAGGGTTACCTTCTGGTTTTGAATTAGTACCAAAATGAAAAAAGTTTTATTGTATCGCAGGACTAAACTCAATAGCTAAACATATTGATTATAAGAGTTTAATGAAAATAATTTCACGAATATTTTGAGCTCGAGCGGTAAATAAACAGATACACACACTTATACATATATTATGCTAAAAGTAGTTTCCTATTCAAGTGCACTTTTACATCTAAATTAAATGCAGGCGCAAACTTCATGTTCGACATAATTCCAATAATTTCCGTATGCATCCTACTATGTATTCGAGGGAAACTATAAAAGAATAAAACGCAATTTAAACGCCATTGATGCAGAATTCGGGAAATACTATGATCTATGATGTTTAATACTCCATTAATCAGATTCTTTTTCCTCATTGCAAAAACATGATGGTAAATTATCCTTTCGAGTTTTTTCTTTTTCTCTCAGAGAAGAAATAACTAATTCTTATGCTAGCTATCAACTGAAGTGAAATCATTTCCTGATTTCTTTTCTCTTGTTCTTTAAACAAAATGAATGTTCTAGTTCATTTAACTTTTGAATTACGATTTTTTTCCGGTTTATCTTCGCAGTTAGCTAGAAAGCGACGCAAAGAAGAAATCCTGAAGCATTCATCACATTATTTTTCTATTAATATAAATTTTCTTTAAACTTTTTATATCCTTCCAGTATTTCTTTGAATTCATTCATTGCAATTATAAGAAAAGAAAGTAATGCATTTTTGCTATACATTATTTAAATACATAGGATATAAAAAAATTGTCCAAATTGTTCTGTCTAAAATAAGCTGAAAATAAAGATACTTCTATAGTTAGAGTTTAGTAAATGTATCTAATACTGTTTCATTGTTTTAATTAATTGATACACTTAATCAACTATTATATCCTGTTACTAACGAAGTTCTTTTTTATGACACCAGGGGGCTCCACTCTCTGCTGAGCGCTAATCATCTGTAATTGTAACTGTTGTAATTATAATTATTGAGCTAATAATTTTAATTATATTTGTGAAACATTTAGAACTGAAGAGCTTCAGAAACTAAAAATTTCGCCTGAAATTTTTCTTTTGGATACATAAGTGATTTGGTTCAAGTTTATTTTCTGCAAACTCCACTTATTTTAAGTGATCAAATCTTGTCTGTGATAAGGTGCAAAAAAAAAAGCTATCGTCATATTTCTGCACCGAGAGTATAATTCTAAAATTTAAGGACATTTATGCAAGTTTGTCTCTTGTATTTCTCTGTGCATTCATGGTATATGCTCTATAACAAAAAAATCGACGCACCAAGAAGGAGTTCTCCGATTTTAATGAAATTTCGTAAGCAAAGACATTTTGAGCGAACATGCAAATGAATAAAATTTGGTGTCATGAATTGTCTTCAAGCTTGCCCAACACACTTCTTTGGCCAGCTAGGTCTCCTGATCTCTCTCCCATAGAGCACATTTGGGACGTTATGGGAAGGCGATTGCAACCATCCCGGAATGTTGACGATTTAGACCGACAGTTGGAGACTATTTGGCAAGACATTACGCAGGACACCATACGTGAATTTTTATCAGTCTATTCCACGTAGGGTGACATCTTGCATCCAGGCCAGAGGTGAACCAACGCCGTATTGACTTCCTCCCTTTATATACGGTTAAACTCTAAATCGTTAAACTGTTCTGAAATTTTAATCGTTTCTTTTCCTATGTATGTTCTTCAGATCCACCAATTTTTGTCACAATCGGACAACTCCTTCTTGGTGCGTCGATTTTTTTGTTATAGAGTGCATATATAATTTTTCAGGTCGGACTACAACTAACTCCATGGATAGTATGGGCCACTTGCAGTCTCTGACAAAAATATATCCCAATTGAAATCGTTATATCTCTAAAAATACGTGACGAACAATAATCGTGTTAGCATATTCGTAAATAGCATGGAGTCCTATTCTCGTACTGTGCAATGCATCATGAACGAGACGCTCCCCTTGGTCCCCGTGGGGGGACCCCGACTTAGTCCCCGACTTGGGACCTGCCTCCGCATGGACGTGCCTCCGCATTTAATTCAGTGTGCCTCGGCAATCGTGTTACGACACAGCTGTGCGTGGTATCATTTTAAAGCTCCCGACGAGATCTGTTTAAATATATAAACATATCACAGTGGTTTAAACTAAACTTTTAAAATATTGTTTTCGCGCGAATGGGTTATCATTTTTGACCATGCCACGTTTCAGCTGTCCCATAAATACTATATCTAGAAATAGTTCATTTGCAGAGCAATAGTGACTTGAGACACATTTGCTCTGCCACAAAAATGAACATTAATGAAATTATATGTCGAACTCCAGTAACAGATGAAATCTGATAAAAAAAATCTGATGTGGGCGGGCAACACATGACTTTCCTTATATAATGTAATGAATTTACTACTTTTACAGTAAAAGTATATGTTTTTCTTACAGTAGATACTAATATTCTTTCCAAGATATTGAATTTTCGACAATTAGTCGTCATTTTCATTGATTTAGTGTCATGTTTATCCATTTGGCGAGATTTTCATTAATTTGACAACATTTCAAAAAGTCGCCAAGTTGGCGACATTCCGCAAAATTCGTTGCCAAAATCTCGCCAAGCGTTATGGACGAAGAAATAAGTTGTTCTTACAGCAGATAAATGATTATTGGCGTTCAAATACAAAAGTATTACTCAAAGTATCTTTTTTCATGAATGGAACGAGCTAGATCTACGAGAATGATGTCACCCAATTTGTCGCATAGTATTACATATAAAAAGTGAACATGTTTCTCAATAGGAATTTTTTTTTTCATTTTATATGACTTTTTAATAATTTTTTTTGAAAAAATGTGCAATATCTCGAGAACGGTTCATGTTAGCGTTCCAAAATTTATGTCAATCGTTTTCTAATGAAAAATTACATGCGAAATGTCTATTTGCGTAACTTTATTAATGGTTTTGATTTTTTGACGATTTTTTCAAAATTTTATTTGAAAATTCAGGGTGGTTCGGAACATTCGATTACGTATAAAAAAAATAAGCTTCCAGTGTTTACGGATTGTGACTTTTGTACCAAATTTGGTTCGAATCGGTCCATTCGTTCGTCAGTTATCGTCTCCACAGATTCACTGACACACACACACACACACACACAGATACTTTCACACACACACACACACAGATACTTTCACACACACACACAGACATCACTTCAAAAATGTTTGATTCTTGATCAGGGATGCTTGAAACGTGCTGTCCCGTCGAAAACTCGATTTCGAATTTTCGACCCCGTCACAATACTTTCCTTATACATTATGTATATAAGGAAAGTAAAAATCAATTAAGATGTGTAACAACCAAACTTGAAGTAGACCTAAAAATGTTAGTGATCGCAAAGAGAAGCAAGCATCTCGCTGGTGAATTCATGTAATAAAATGAATGAATAACACAAATTTTACATGACTTTATTTTATTTTTTTAAAATACTATTTATGTTATATGCATCCTGCAGGGAAAATTGTACCTCCAGAAAGATTTGGGTCATCGGGTCTTGGAATGTAATAAAATTCGATTAGAAATAGCTATGTAAGATGACATTTAGAAGATATATCAAACATATTGTTATAAGAAATATCTTCTTATACTGAAATAATATAATTGAATTATCATATTTTTTTCTAAAGTTCAAGAAACATGACAGCATTACTTGCTTGTCATGTAAAATGCTAAAACCAAAGCCAACAAGAAATATTGATCCTGAATAAAGCATTGATTAAGAAATACTTTCCAACTAATATACATTTTTTTTAAACATATCTAAAATGGCATAAATTCAACACTGATATTATTTAAATTATCACAGTATTACAATAATTTATTAAGGTTGGAAACTTAGAACGCCATAAAAACGGGCAATGCTATAAAATCGCCTGCTTCTCTATGCAAAATACATGAATATTTAATTCATATCGCTTATATTTCAAACTCTAGTGCTAAATAATTTTGCGTTAAAAAATTCAGCAATTCTTATACAAATTATTTTACAATTAAATAAATAAATTGGCATCACGTATGATTTCAATTAGCAGAAACAACAAGCACACAACTATAATAGAAGGTCTTTATTTCACTTCCTATAAGACGTACAAAATTTAAAAAGGCCAGAGCGCTTTTGAGCGTAAATACGCTCTTCAGCTTCTTGGAAGCCACTGATGAAGAGCGTATTAGCTCGAAAGCGCTCTGGACTTTTTAAATTTTGTACGTCTTATAGGAAATGAAATAAAGACTTTCTATTATAGTTGTGTGCTTGTCATTTTACAATTGCTTGATTTGTTTATATTCTGTATACGTTAAATTAGGCTTCGTTGTAGAAATAATATAAGTTTAGTGATCATTTAAAATAAAAAATATTGTAATTGCGTATGCACAAAAGTCAGGTGTACCAATAATATACAAAACTAAAGCGGTTCTAGGATGGATGCGACACTAAATATATATTTAAACGGTCTCTAAAAATCACGATTTTAACACAATGAAAAAACAATAAAGATCAATCACGCATAAAGCATTGATTATGAAACACTTTCCAACTGAAATTCAGTTTTATTTAAACATTTCTAAAATGCGATACATTCAGAGGCGATAGTTTTAAATTTATCACAATACTACAATAATTTATTGTATTTGAAAACTTCATCGAAAACAAATGAACTTTATTCAAATAATGTCATCGAAATATAAATCGCTTGGCTCTCTATATAAAAGCAGTGAATATTTCATTCATGAATTTTTTTCCATTCCTTTTCTTCAGCGGCGATATTTTTAAAATTATTATAATATTACAATAATTTATTTTACTTAAAAACCTAACTCCCTGGAGGTAAAATTACTTTCTAACTCCAGGATCATCAAATAAGTAATAATACGCAGTCGTATGCTTCTCTATGTAAAATCAATGAATGTTTCATTCATATCAGCTATATTGCAGACTTTAGAGCTAAATAATTTTGCGTTAAAGAAAATCAGCAATCCTTATACAACTAATCTTACAGCGTGATGTGTTTACATTCTCCATACGTGAAAGTTAGGCTTCGTTGTGGAAATGATCAAAGTTTGATGATCATTTAAACTCCAAAATATTGTAATTGCGTTGGCGCAGTATATAGATGCACAGAAAAAAAATTAATTATTAAAACTGTTTTAGGACGGATGCAACACTAAATATAAATTAAAAAGAACTTAAAATTACGATTTTGATACAAGATGCATGCCATATTTTATTTTGAAGTGGTTCAAGTGATCTTTCCATATAATATGAGTGCAATTAATATTTAAATTTTTATTTAAAAAACTACCGAACATATTTTGCTGAATTTTTTTTACATATTTTATGGGATAATTTAAATATTTTCTAAAATTTTCGAAGCAATTTGTGAATTTTAAATTTGCTTAAAAATGTTTGATAAATTAAGTCCCATAGGGTTTAATTAATTTCATTTTTTCAACCCGGGTTCAAAACAAAACTATGTGGGTGATATTATTCAATTACATTCCCATATGTTCCACAGACTATCTCAACAATATACTAAAATTTCATTTTCATAAAGTCATTTTTACGGCAGTTATCGTGCAAACGGACAGACAGACAGACAGAATGAACGAAATCATAAACCCGTTTCAACTGTCATGTCGCAATTCTGCGCCATGAGCCTTTTTGTATTTTCTGCGAGAGAAACATCCTTCTCTCCGTTCGTGCCAGTACAGTGTTTTACTAACACTTGTTTCCATTGAAATTACATTAAAAAGCGCATTTCGTCGAGAAAGCGTTGGATTGTCTAGACTTAGTGTCGGGCCGTGGAGCGTGACGTATTGGATGTGTAGTTGCTATGTGAGCGCGCCGTCCAATCAGGAAGAGGCGCATTTTTGCGAAAGAGAACTTGCGTGGGCTCAGAGGACCTTTTTTTCGCTGGCTTGGTGCTGGAATTTTTCGACTGAAAGGTCGCATCGAAAGTTTTGTCTAATTTTTAGACAAAAGGCTTTGGCCAAAATGGCTTGCCGTTCATCTGGAGCTGAAGAAGAGGAGCCTGGAACCTTTCATTAATTATCCTGATGCAAATTTATTCTAAATTATATTTTTTTTATTCCAGGAACATTCCGATGACGACTCTGGAAATTGAGAGCGTAGAATGACGGTTTTGTTCAATTCGAGGCATTGTATACGGAAGTTCGGGTTCTAAAGATTTTGGAATCTACGTTGGTTTCGCCCTGTGAACTTTTTGAATTACCAGCTAAAAACCCGTGATATTTTGATGCGAAACGGAGCTCCAAAAATTTGTTAATCTTGTATCAAGGTAAATTTTCTTTTTCCGGAAACAATGTTTCCGAAATGGCACTGGCATGATGAAATTAAAATTAATAACTAAAATGGCTCATATCAAAATATTTAAAGTTAAATTGGGAAAAGATTTAAGATCGTATGTTTATACATAATTTGAATACTTGTTATGCAACATATATATTTTTACCAGAGCATTGTTGAGTGTGTCTAATAAGTGAAGCTCTGAAGTTTTATTTATAATTGAAAGTAAAAATGCAAATGTTGAATTCTTTGAAAAATCTAAAAATAAATCAATATTTAAGTTTGTGTTAAAATGAGCCTGTTTATTTGTGTCTGCATATTTTACTTTACTCATTGTACATCATTTAGGATTAATTCTCCTAAACTGGGAACTCCTTTAAATCTTGAACCTGGTGTTATTGCTGATACATTTTTGATGGTAAACATGTTAAATTCATGTCTCTTGGGCATTTTGAAATTAAGTTCACAAGTTGTGGGTGGTGGAGTCAGTAGGTGCTGTTTGTACTGACCCAGCTCTCACAAATTGGTGCCGTATCCCTTCCCAGAGTATTACAGTGAGTGAAGTATAAATTTATGAAAAAGTGCAAATTTTTTTTATTGTGATTATATATTGCAGTAATAACATGTCGAAGTAAGTGGAAAATTATTTTGTGGTGCAAAATATTTGAGTTTAATGGGCATGAAAATTTTTGTTTATGTGTCATAAAGTTGAAAGTGCAAAAAGCACAGAAGCCCATATGCACCTGATTATATGTGTAATTGAAAAATATTTGTTGCATATATTTCTCAAATTCATATGTCATACACACAAAATTTTATGTGGAAAAAGTAAATTTAAAAATTTCAAGAACACATACATTAACTTAAGTGCACACATATTGGTCTCTTGTTGCTGTGCTAATGCAAATATATTAAAAAGAAAGGGAAAATTTTTTTTCTTTGACATGTTTCACATACAATTGGTTGCTCACCTATGTTGACAGAGGTGATTAGTCGTCCAACACTAACTTGACTCGACACTGTATTATCAATACAAGCTTGAGTTGACAGATTCACATACACTGATTGTATATCAGAATTACTGGCATTTATCACATACAAATATCATAATCAGTGGCCACAGTCATCAGCGTTTTGGGCTTACTGATGGTTATAAAAATCAGAGTTGTTGGCACATTCACATACAATATTGTTGTTTTTCCTACTATTACTTGGCTGGACACTGCATTATCACACAGAATTCAGTGGGTGTTTTCTGACATTATCTTCACATACAAATTATTTTGCTGGTTGCAAAAGTGCTGGCAACTTCACAAATATTGTGTTTCTGACTTGCTCTTCACAAGAACTGTGTTACTCAATGGATCAAGTCAGATTCTCTTGTTGATCACATATTGGTGAAAGTGAAATCATTTTTCCACAATAAACTGTGTTTCGTGATAAATTTGAATCTATTTGGTGAAAAACCTTGTGAAAAAAAAAAAAAAAAAAAAATGCCTAAATCTAGAAATACGAGAGCAAGCAGGAGTAGTGACTCCTCTACACAACCTGGTTCACGAAACCGTGTGCCTTCGGTGTCTCCGCCACGACTTTCTCCAAATTCTGGCAGATCAGCTTCCGCTGTCAGAGACTCTAACAAAGTGAAGGTCGGAATTGGATCACAGTTCCTTGGATCCATTCCAAGTTTTGCTGGCAATGCAAATGAATCTTTTCACGAATTTTTGGAGAAATTTCTTCTGGTTGCTGAACATGCCGAGTGGTCTAATAAAGACAGAATTTTCGTTCTGAAGTTGAAATTATCTGGTCGTGCAGAAAGACTGATTAAATCTATCCCGAAGCTAAACCAAAGCACGAATTTTTCAGAATTAGTGAATACACTCAAGGACAATTTTATGAAAAAAGAAAATATTGCCAAAAATGTCGCTTCCCTGGTAAACTGTAAACAAATGACAGGGGAAAGTGTTCGTGATTATGCAAATCGAATAGAGGCTGAATCGTATGTTGCCTTTCCGCAAGATGTTGTGTCTGATAATGAAGATTCCTTGAGAACTGCTATTTTGCTCAACTCTTTTAAAAAGGGGTTAAAAAGCCTTTTTAGAAAAGCCGTCTTATCTGCAAATCCACAGTCATTTGAAGCTGCGAAAGAAATAGCCATTCTGGAAGAAGAAGTACAGAATGAAGAGCTGGAAGAAATGACAGAGGACATAAATACAGTGAGAATTGAAAAAGACACTAAACAGGAAATTGAAGAGTTGAAGAATGAATTAAATTTAAAGAAGAAGGAATTTGAGAAATTAAGAAGAAAATTTAGTGAAAATTCAGAGAAAAGGAAGAAAAGACTGAATGAAATAAGAGAAGATCTGGAAAAGAGCAATTCCAGTTTTGAAGATTCCTTCTTGGATACGCCCTCTACAAGCAGATACAATGAAAATGAATTGGAAGAGGAAGATTGGGAAGATATTCCAGTAAAGAAGAAACATAAACCATCAACATCTTTCAGAACTTCTACACCATCCAAAAGATCTGAAAGTAGAAACCGTTTCAGTCAAAGAGGAATTCCAGTTGCCTCACAGGAAGAAGAGTGGTACGTTAAAAGTCCATATCAAAATTATTCTCCAAGAAAAAATTCCTTATTCTTTAGAAGACCTTTTCGTAACAGTTCATATAGAAATTCAATTTTCCACAGAAGATATTTTTCAAATTTTAGAAATTCCTTTGATAATTATAAATCACAAAACTTCAATAATTTTGGATATAGAAGAAATAACAGATACTTTAATAGTAGATTTGGTAATAGAAGACAATTCGGAAGACAGAATTTCAGAAGACAAAATTTTCAATCTCCATTAGTTAATAGACGAAATTCTGAAGTTAGTTACATGACTGAAAGCGAGACTCCTTGCCAAAACAATTTTCCTATTATTCAAGTTTTTGTTGAAGATGTCACACTAAATGCCTTAATCGACACTGGAAGTTCTATAAACATTATCTATAGTGATGCTTTACACAAAATCAACCCGAGAAAAGTACAATTAAAACATACATCCACTATTCTAAGAGGAATCGGAAGTCAGAACATTTTGGTTGAGAGAAAAGCTTCTTTTCCCATGATCATTGGAAATGAAAGAGATGTGATTGAATGCTGCATTTTAAATACACCTACCCCAGGAAGGTACAACATGATTTTAGGAAGTACATTTTTACATGAGAAACAAGTGACAATTACTTATAGACATAAACGTGTAAATTTTTTGTACTGTAGTATTCCCTTTACTGAATTTACCGAATCACAAAGCTTTACTGTGATTTCTGATTATGTACAATTTAAACCAGACGAGAGTTATGCAATAAGCCATGATTTTGACAGAAGAAATTACAATTTTACAAATGATGTAGATTATAGATTCAAAGACACAAATTTTTCAAGAAATTATGAAAATAGATGTAATAATGGATATTTATTTGAACAAAACAATTTTCACAATGAATTTAGAGACGTTGATTTTAGAGATTTTGATGCAAATGGAAATGAAAGGTCAAATTATGAATGCGAAAATGATTTATATGAAAGACAGATGAATGACAATGTATATACAGACAGATTTTTGACAAAAGACAATACCAGTAATAATGAAATATCTCAGACAGATTGTGATAAACATGATGAAGGAAGTTCACAACAAAATCAGGCAATAGGGATTGCCAAAGCTTTCAACAAATGTGTTCTAAAACCATTTTCGGAAACTTTTATTAAATTAAAAAGAAATTACAAAATTGAAAAAGACACGACAATTTTGCTTGAACCTATCAATAATAAAGAATTTTCTGCAAACAAAATTTTTGTAGCCAGAAGTATCCACAAAATTCCTGAAAATGACTTTTTGTATGCTAAAGTTGCAAACCCATCTGAAAAAATTGTTTACATTAACAAAGGAATGAAATTGGGAACTTTCGAAAACATCCATGAATCTGAAATTGACATAAATAATAGAGTTGATATTGAAAACTGTATTGAAGAAAATGAAACATTTGATGCATGGGGAGGAGATTTTGATCTTAAACATATGAACTATGCACAAAAATCTTTGCTTTTAAAATTACTAAGTAAATATAAACATGTTTTTGCTAAAAATATGAAAGAATTGTCTGGATGCGACACTATTTTGCACGAAATTAATCTTGAATCTAACATACCTGTTAGACAGAAGCCATACCGCATTCCACACAATTTACAGAAAGAACTTTCACGCCAGGTAAACGAACTCCTTGATGCAAAAATCATTCAGCGCAGTACATCACCTTACAATACTCCAGTGCTTTTTGTTAAGAAACCTGATGGAAGTTACCGTTTGGTAGCGGATTTTCGAAAGCTCAATAAGATCACTATTGTTGAGAACTTTCCGATTCCAAATATATCGGAATTAATCGATAACTTGTCTGGAGCCTTGTATTTTTCTACCCTGGACCTAACCAGTGGATTTTACCAATTGTGTTTACATCCTGATGATTATCCGAAGACTTCTTTTTCAACACCTGATGGCCACTTTGAATGGACCAGAACCCCATTTGGTCTTAAGAATGCGCCTGCATCCTTTCAGAGACTCATGTCTCTGGTGCTGGCTGGCATATCTGGAATTTACATAGATGATATTATAGTTGCTTCAAGAACATTCGAAGAACATTTGAAAAAACTAGAAGAGATTTTTGTAAGATTAAGTAAACATGGTCTTAAATTGAAACCAAGCAAATGCCATTTTTTCAGAAAAACAATTAAGTATCTTGGATTTTTGGTATCAAATGGAAAAGTACAACCTGATACTCATAATTTGGAAGTTGTAGAGAAATTCAAAATTCCTAAATCAATTAAGAATGTGAGACAATTTCTTGGACTCACTGGATTCTATAGAAAATTCATAAAAGATTATGCAGAACTGACCTTGCCATTGACAGAATTATTGAAAACTAAGAATAATGAAAGTAAAAAGAAATTTATTTGGACTAATGAAGCTCAAAAATCTTTTGAAATTTTAAAGGGAAAACTTTTGTCAAAACCAATTTTGACCCTTCCAGATTTTAGAAAACCATTTATTTTACATACAGACGCATCAAATCACTCTTTAGGTAGCTATTTGTCTCAAGAAGATGAGAATAAAATTTTGCATCCAATATCTTACGCAAGCAGAAAGCTTAGTGAAGCAGAATGTAAATACAGTGTTGTCGAAAGAGAAGCATTAGCTGTTGTTTGGGCTACTAACTATTATAAACATTATTTAATTGGAAAACCTTTCACAATTTCTTGTGACCAGAAGTCACTAACATTCGTATTTAAATTAAAAGATCCTACATCTAGATTGGCTAGATGGATTGCATCCTTATCACAATTTGATTATCAAATAGTACATAAACCAGGAAAAGCAAATGTTGTTGCTGATTATATGTCAAGAAATGTAGATGAATGTACAAATACTATTAACAATATTCCACAAAGATTCGTGTCACAATATAAAGTTATAAATCAAAATGTTAATCAAAAATTTCCAAGTGTAAATCAAAATTCTCAAAGTTCTAATAATGTAAACAATACTAATAGTAGCAATAGAAGAGAATCAGAAATCAATTTGAATCCAGCAAATACAAATGAAGAAAATGAAATTTGTGCTGTTAATAATAATGAAAGTGAAATGCAAAATGAAAATAACATACAAATTGGTCAATTGGAACAGACATTTACTTGTCCTACCTTGCTCATAAGAATTAAGAATGCTCAGAAATCTGACCCAAGGTGCAATAAAATTATAGATCTCTTAGATAAAAATATAAAACCTTACCCACAAACTTTGGTATTTTTTAGAAAAGATGATATTCTGTGGTGTACTCACAAACACCCAAAGCGTAGACATCAAGAACAAGAAAGAGTTGTTGTTCCGCAAGAACTTGTGTCTGAAATTTTATGGTTACATCATGACTGTCCCACTTATGCACATTGTGGATTTAGAAGAACTTTAGCTTCTGTAAGTAGAAAATATTTTTGGCAGGGAATGTATTCCCAAACACAAAATTATGTTTCATCTTGTGAAATTTGTGTGGTAAATCGTGGCTTTAGAAATAACAAAGCACCCATTCAAAGATTTTCGAAGTCCACATATCCATTTGAGCGTATCGCCATGGATTGTGTCGGACCATTACCTATATCAAGATCTGGAAATAAATTCATATTGGTCATAACTGACTATTTTACAAGATGGCCTGAAGCATATCCCTTGGCTTCAATAAAAACTGAAGACATTTTAAGTTGCTTAGAGCACTACATGGCTCAGCATGGTATACCTAAATTCATCGTCTCGGATCAAGGGACGAATTTTGTTTCTAGAACAGCAAGATGTTTTTATAAGAAATTAGGAATAATAAAGAATACTACTACTGCCTACATGCCATCTGTAGACGGTTGTGTTGAAAGATTAAATGGTACTTTGATCAGATCCTTGAAAAATATTGCATATAACGATAAAGATAATTGGGACAATCTGATACATTTTGCTTTATTAGCACATAGAAATGCCATACATGCTTCTACGGGTGAATCGCCTGCGTATTTACTCTATGGTAGAGATTTAACAGTTCCAAATACTTTGATCACTGGATTTAAACCTCCGACATATGAATCAACATATGATTATGGAGAAGACATGAGATTCAGACTTAAAAGAACATATGAGGTAGTAAAAAGTAACTTGGAAAAAGCTGAAAATTCACAAATTTTACAACAACATAAGAAAGCAAAGATGCCCAATATTAAGGTTGGTGATTTAGTGTATCTTTACACTCCCTTTTTGCCTCAAGGCCAGTCAAGAAAACTGAGCTCTTTTAATAAAGGTCCTTTTAAAGTGATAAAACAAACATCTGCAGTGAATTTCTTAATCAGACATGTAATGAATCCCAAAAATGAACAACTGGTTCATGTGAACAGACTGACTCTTTTACCTCCAAGAAGAGAGGAATTGCAAAAATTTTCAAAACAAACTCATGAAAGTCAAAAATTGAACTCTAAGACAAATAAACTTACTCCTGTGATCACCGCTGAGAAAGACTCTGTGAAACTAAAATCTTGTTTAACAAGATCTGGAGATAAATCTCAAAACAAAAAAACTGTGAAACGAGTAAGATTTAATTTGCCAAATAAAAGGGTAAACGAAAATGCTGTTCATACTAGATCAAATTGTCGTACAAATCAAAGACAACAATATGTTCAGAGAAATAATTCAAATAACTTTGATAATAGAGGAAATGGAAGAATCATTTACAACAATAACTTTAGAAATAGTTATACACCACACCAAAATCAGTATTACATGACAAACAGAAATACACGTACACCCTATAATCTTAGGAGTCAAAGATTTTCACAATATTAAATTTTGGTTGAGTTCACAATTTTACAGAAATTAAATTTTGCAAGAAAAGATTTCATTTTAAGTTAAAGTTTATACTTGTTTAAGTTATATTTCAATATTGTCTTTTAAAATAGAATTTATGAAAAAATTGTTGTGATTTTAAAATTTATTGGAAATCTTGCATTAAGTTAAAAAAGTAAATAAGTAATTGATTTTGTGAACTATAATTTATGAATATTTATATTATAATTTAAATAATAAGTAATTTTGTTAATTAGTAATTTTGTTAACTGACTCTCCTTGGACTTTAAAATTTTTTCGAGAGTCCTGTCTTGATTGACTTTGATTATATTGATGTGTTGTAATGTAAAAGAATGTTTGATTATTTGTTTAAGTTCATTAATGAAAATAATTAAAATGGTGTTGGTAAATTTGTTGTTCCCCTAAGTAAAAAGGAGGAAAATTTTGAATATTGAAGAAAAAAATATATAAATAAATAATGAAAAGTAAATGATTTATTAAAATAAAATTGAAAGTAAATATGAAGTATATAAAGTAATTGAAATAAATTAAGTAATTTGAAAGTGAAAATGAAAAGTTTGAATTTGAAAATTTTTGAAAATTTAATGAAATTAAAAGTTTTGAAGATCAAAAGTAAATGATCTCTTTTGAAAAATGTTTTGAAACTTTGTTGCTGAGAGAGGTGAAATTTTTGGCTGATGTGTTGTTGAAATTCTGTTCTCTTGAAATTCCATTTCACATTGTTGTTTTTTTTTGACCAGCAGTTTTCAAACATCTACACAAATTTCAGTTTGACATCATATTTTTATGCTGCAACCCCCTTTTCTGAAAGCTGGCTGGTGGACGCAAACATTGGACATATTCACATTGGATCACAGATGAAGATGCAGCTTAGCAAATTAATTGTCCGAACTTTTGTGGCAGGACTGGAGTCCTGGACGACAACTTGCTCCGAGCCTACCTAGGAGGGTTGTGTTTGGCCAGGTGGGAAACTGGTGAAGCTATGAGGATGATGATGATGAAGAAGATGATGATGATGTTGGGATCAGCGCAAGCTGCCCAAAAATGTTTGATGATATCCGTGCTTCTGAGGCGTGTCCTGGCGTCCTGTTTCTGCTGCAATCGCTTCCTGCACGCGAGTATTTTTTTTTTTTTCTACACTCCCTTTTCTGTTGGCAACTCGTTAGTCCCCGCCGAGTTTGCTCTTTGGATGTGTTCCTGCTCTTTTACATAACTGACGTGAATTTCAGGAGAAATTTTTCTCCTCTTCTCTCTCTCAGTAGACAAATGTATGTAAATGTAAAATTTTCTTTTGTGACATGAAGTTGTCACTTGTTGAGTTATTTCAGAGTGAAAGTTGTTAAAAATAAAGTAAATGAAAATTTTAAGATAAATTAAATAATGTAAATATAAATGAATAATTTAAAGTAATTTATGAAAAGTGTGTCAGAATGAGAAAATTCTGAATTGTTTTAATGACAAAAATAAGTTGAATTAAAGTTAATGTTAAAATTGTTGAATAAATGATGAAAGGTTGAAAAATTGAAGATAAATGTAATTTAAAGTTAATATGTTGAATTTGAAAGTAATTTAATGTGAAAGTTAAGATTTTAATGAAAGTTTTGAAATGAAAAATTGAAATTGAAAAATGGAAATATTGAAAGTGACTTTGTTCTCAAAAAGTGAGACATTTTTGAATGAGTAAAGAATCTCATTTCCTGAATATGACAAATTTAATTTAGAAATTAATTTTCAAAATATTTAACCTTTTGATGAAAATTAAAAATAATTGTTTTGTGTCACTTGTGTGTTTGAAAGTGACAAATGTTAAATTTTTGAATTGTTTATATTGTTAAGTTTTGTAAATTCATATCATATCATATTTTATTTTTCATATCACCTGGTTGATCTCAATGTAGATGATTGAGATAGTGTGTTGTCAGGCAAATTGCCTTGACAAAATTTCTTTTGAATTTTAGTGTAATAAATGTGAATTTTTGTAAAGGTTCCTTTAAGATGTGGTGACGCCTTGTCATCCTTTTGGTTTTCTTTTGGACTTTGCCTGTGGTGATGAGTGGCTTGGCCAGTCATTCAGATCTACAGTGTTGTTGCTTTTGAGAGAGGTGAACGATCGCACTTTTCTCGCCCAAAATTTTGTATTAAATTATTTTACACTTACAGGTTCCTAAAACTCCTTGTAAATTTTGTGTTTTTGTGTTTTTGAGTGAGAGAAAAATTTTCCTCACTGTGTTCTGAAAATTTTTGCCTCCCGGAAGGGGAGAGCTGTCATGTCGCAATTCTGCGCCATGAGCCTTTTTGTATTTTCTGCGAGAGAAACATCCTTCTCTCCGTTCGTGCCAGTACAGTGTTTTACTAACACTTGTTTCCATTGAAATTACATTAAAAAGCGCATTTCGTCGAGAAAGCGTTGGATTGTCTAGACTTAGTGTCGGGCCGTGGAGCGTGACGTATTGGATGTGTAGTTGCTATGTGAGCGCGCCGTCCAATCAGGAAGAGGCGCATTTTTGCGAAAGAGAACTTGCGTGGGCTCAGAGGACCTTTTTTTCGCTGGCTTGGTGCTGGAATTTTTCGACTGAAAGGTCGCATCGAAAGTTTTGTCTAATTTTTAGACAAAAGGCTTTGGCCAAAATGGCTTGCCGTTCATCTGGAGCTGAAGAAGAGGAGCCTGGAACCTTTCATTAATTATCCTGATGCAAATTTATTCTAAATTATATTTTTTTTATTCCAGGAACATTCCGATGACGACTCTGGAAATTGAGAGCGTAGAATGACGGTTTTGTTCAATTCGAGGCATTGTATACGGAAGTTCGGGTTCTAAAGATTTTGGAATCTACGTTGGTTTCGCCCTGTGAACTTTTTGAATTACCAGCTAAAAACCCGTGATATTTTGATGCGAAACGGAGCTCCAAAAATTTGTTAATCTTGTATCAAGGTAAATTTTCTTTTTCCGGAAACAATGTTTCCGAAATGGCACTGGCATGATGAAATTAAAATTAATAACTAAAATGGCTCATATCAAAATATTTAAAGTTAAATTGGGAAAAGATTTAAGATCGTATGTTTATACATAATTTGAATACTTGTTATGCAACATATATATTTTTACCAGAGCATTGTTGAGTGTGTCTAATAAGTGAAGCTCTGAAGTTTTATTTATAATTGAAAGTAAAAATGCAAATGTTGAATTCTTTGAAAAATCTAAAAATAAATCAATATTTAAGTTTGTGTTAAAATGAGCCTGTTTATTTGTGTCTGCATATTTTACTTTACTCATTGTACATCATTTAGGATTAATTCTCCTAAACTGGGAACTCCTTTAAATCTTGAACCTGGTGTTATTGCTGATACATTTTTGATGGTAAACATGTTAAATTCATGTCTCTTGGGCATTTTGAAATTAAGTTCACAAGTTGTGGGTGGTGGAGTCAGTAGGTGCTGTTTGTACTGACCCAGCTCTCACACAACTATGCTGCGAAGTGTTACCAAGAAAGATCAATCATGCATAAAGCATTGATTATGAAACACTTTCCAACTTCAATGCAATTTTATTTAAGCATCTCTAAAATGCGATACATTCCTCGGTAATATTTTTAAAATTATCACAATACTACATTAATTTATTATATTTGAAAACTTAATCAAAAACAACTGTAATTTATTCAAAGGACGCCATCGAAATATAACACGCCTGGCTCTCTCTATAAAAGCAGCATTTCATTCATAACATTTTCCCATTCATTTTATTCATCACAATACTGTAATAATTTATTTTATTTAAAAACTTAAGACCATGGAGGAACAAGTAATTAAACTCTATGCTTAAAACGTCATCGAAAAAAATCGTCCTTCTCTCTGTAAAATCAATGAATATTTCATTCATATCAGCTATGCAGACTCCATGAGCTAAATAATTTTGCATTAAAGAAATGCAATAATTCGTATACAACTCATTCTACATATTTTGCTGTTTACATTTTAGATAAGTGAAAAATAGGCTTCGTTGTAGAAATAATCAAATTTGGATGATCATTTAAACTCAAATATATTGTAATTGCGTTGTTTCAGTATGTTGTAGATGCGCAGAATGTAAGCAATAATAATGCGGTATTAGGACAGATACAACACTCAATGTGAATTAAAAAGACCTTTAAAAATCACGATTTTGAGACAAGATGGATGCCATATTTCATTTTGAATTGGGTCACGTGATCTCTGGTCACGTGATCGCTTTATATAAGAGGTGAAATTATTATTTTAATTTTTATTTAAAAAACTACTGAGCATATTTTGCGCTGAAATTTTTTTATATATTTTATGGGATAAGTTGTATATTACCTAAAATTTTCGAAGCAATTTGTGAATTTTGAATCCGCTTAAAAATGTTTGAAAAATTAGGTTCCATAGGGCTCAATGTATTTCATTTTTTCAACGCAGGTTCAATCCAAAACTAATTGGGTGATATTATTAATTTATATTCCCATAGGTTTCACATGAAAAACATACTAAAAAACATTCTGAAAAACATACTAAAACATACGCTGAAAAACATACTAAAATTTCATTTTGATAAAGTGATTTTTACGGCAGTTATCGTGCTAACGGACAGGCAGACAGACAGACAGACAGAATGAATAATGTTATAAACACTTTTCAACTTTGTTGTGAAGTGTTAAAAATGGATGGAATATTTTTATTTGCCTTGAGTCACGCGATCTCTTCATATAAGATGCATGTAATTATTATTTCAATTTTTGTTTACGAAACTTTTTAACATATTTTGATGAAACTTTTTTTACACATTTTATGTGATAATTTGAATATGTCTCAAAATTTTCGAAGCTATTTTGTGAATTTTTACTCCGCTTAAAAATGTGTGAAAAATTATGTACCACGGGGTTCATAGTATTTCATTTTTTCAACCCGAGTTAACACCAAAACTAATTGAGTGATATTATTTTTGCACATTCCCATATGTCCCACTGACCGTCTCAACAACATACTAAAATTTCACTTTAATGAAGTCCTTTTTATGTCAGTTATCGTACGAACACACAGACAGACAGACAGAATGAACAAAGTCATAAACACTTCACAACTATGTTGGAAAGTGTTAGAAATTAAGTTTAATAAATGTTTCCATATTTTCAGTCAGCCAAACAAAGACGACCCCTCTTACATAAACGTAAAATCTCATATTTTAGTGATGTAATGAGTTGTGACGTTTCAGCTTTAGTGATGTTGAGGTGTAAGGCTTTCAAATATGTAGACTGACGCAATCGCCATTTTGACTCCAACTGGTTTTCAGCCAGTTATCGTCTACCTGTGTATTTCAATGGCGCGAACATGTTACATGACTGATATTTGATAAGAGAATTAGGTAAAATAGGTGTTCCTGCTTTCAAACATTAGTACCAATCATTTAAGAAAAAGTCTAGAATGTTTCGATTTTCTCGAAATTCCGACGGAAGGACGAGAAAGTAACTTATTTGTCGCCATATACATCCAAATGCTAGTCAAGATGGCTATTTCACCAGACAATCGAACTATTTCACCAGACTGTATATTTAGGAGCATTATTGAGGAGGGTTTGCTATCTGTTCGGTGTTCACCTCGGATAGTTCGATTCTTTCGAATCCACCTACGTCTGTGATATTTTCTTTTCAAAAATGGTTTTTTATACATTTAAATATTAGACTTCAATAGCAGATGAAATTTGAAAATCCATTAAGATGTAAAACAACCGAAATTGAAGTAGATATAAAAATTACTGATCGCAAAGGAAAGAAAGCAGAATGATTTTGGTTAGGCACGCCTGATTTGCATCGTAATTTTGAACTATATGCCTATATCGCTATCGAGTGCTTTAATTGAAACAATTGACGCATTTAAGTGGTTCTGTAAGGTACAAGGCTTCTCTGTTTTACAATAACCCATTCTTGAGGTATTTCAGTGTTTTAAAATTTTGTTCATCTGTTGACGGTTTAAAATGCTCAAATAAGCTTGAAGTGAAATATTTTGTCAAAAACTGATATTGTATGTATTTAAAAATAAACTTCGATTTTTATGTCTGATTTTGTTCTAAAATAGTCAAATGAATGCATTATGGAAGAAAGGAAACAAAAATAAGTTTAAGTGTGTAAGGAAAGTTATGTGCTGCCCACATGTGATGTTTTTTTTATTTCTTACGTGCTCAGAAATGTCTATTTTTGTCTAGCTATCAACTGAAGTAAATTCATTTCCTGACATTTTCTATTCCTTAAACAAAATGAGGATGAAATCAAAATGAATGTTCCGGTTCATTTAGCTTTTGAATCGAGGATTTTGTCTTCTGGCTTTTCATTGTAGTTAGTTATACAACAAACGAGCAGAAATCTTAAAGCATTCATCACGTTGATGTTCCAACTCTAAGTTTTGCTTTTACTTTATTTTTTTTTTTGCATTCCTCAGATATTTATTTGCCGTATTTTATTCAATGTAATTGCATGGATATAAAACAACGTGTTTTTTGTGTCAAGTTCCTTGTAATAAGACAGGGAAAAATATTTTTAAATCTACCAATGAGTAGAAAAATATTGGAATTGTATTTACTTATTTCCTTCCTGATATTTTTTATTATCAGAAAGAATAAAATAAAAATAGCATGGTATTCATTAATTTTTATTTAAACTGAAACAATGTGAAGAATATATTCAAGTTTTGATGTTTTTGCATAGTTACAGAAAAATAGTTTCTTTGTAAGTATAATTAAACCCAATAGAATTTTATCCGGCAATTTTAAAATACCTAATAAGTCAATATTAACAACTGAAATTGAATGTTGTAGGATGAGTAATAAACTTCCAGATATTTTATAAAAAAAAATTAATATTACGTAAAAATTCCTTTTTTTCTTCTCTATTTTCCACTTATGATTTAACGTAATGTATATGAACATTCAGTGTTATTTCACCGCATGTTTAAAACTATATACAAATAGAGGGATTTTGAAGAATTTTGAAGACGAGCTTGAAGACTTGTATCATTACAACCACTCACATAAATTTAATTTTTCAATAAAACTAAAATAATTTCGTTAAAAGAAGCAAACAACAACAACGAGATAATAGTGTCGATCGATTTCGAAGGCAAGAAACAACTTTTTTATCAGAATACATAAGAAATACACCCTTCTATCGTGGTAACTATTTCTGCAACTCAAAGTTTCTAATATGAGGTTCGACACGCAAATCAAAATCAACCAATCAAAATGTTGTCAGCTTGATATCGCCATTTTGTCATTCGTGAGCCACTGACCAGATATGATTTTGAATGTCGTTGCCAAAACGCAGCAAGATTTCGAACTATAACAGTTAAAATTTGCTTGTTAATTTTGAAGTGACAATATTCAGAGGTAAACGACTTATAGTGGCTGTTCTGTTTTAATCATAATGAAGAAGAGACTCTTTACCCCTATAAAACTGGTTGATACATGAATTTAATGGTCTTTTGAAGTGAATACTTTTAAGATTACTTTACTTCTAAAATACACTGCTCACAATTGAAATCGCAACACCATAAAGTTGTAGGTGTAGCTTTATGTAAATCAGGTAATGGAAATAGGAAGGCGAGATATGCAAATGATCACAGTTTCGTTATGCATAGTAACGTAACACCTTACCGAGTAGCATTAAAGCGCCAGGTCAAGGAGTAGCGATATCACAGCTAAATTCAGGTTTCAGGTTGTAAAAATAATCGCAGTATGCCAAAAGTATGTCGATGCATCGCATACGTTCAGTTGTCATCAACAGAACGGCAACAAATTATTGTTTTACGTGAGAATGGAATGATCCTTCGAAGGATCGGTGAACTGTTGGGTCGTGATGTGAGCAGAGTTCAACGGCGTGTGTTACGGTTCGTGAGAGGCAACGAAACGACACGAAGATCAGGTAGTTGAGCTTCCAGGTGTACCACACCACGTGAAGAACCACATCAACCATGTTACAACGACATTTATTCCACGCTACAGATTACGTGGTTTCAACGCAAACAATTCGAAACCGATTGCATGACGCAGGACTCCGAGGTAGACGATCTTTTCGACACCTACCGTTTCAACGTCCTCATCGGTTACGTCGCCTCCAGTGGTGTTAAATGAGATGCAATTGGTCGACAGAATGGCGAAACATTCTACTCACAATTGAATCACGATTCTATTTTGGCATGCCAGATGGCTATATTCGCGTATGGCGACGCTTTCAACAACGCCACTAGAAAGCCTTTTCTATCAGTCGCCACAGTCCTCCTAAGTGGTACCATGGTTTGGTATGGTATAACACCAGGTGGACGAACACCTTTGGTCCACGTTTCTATCAGTCGCCACAGTCCTCCTAAATGGTACCATGGTTTGGGGTGGTATAACACCTGGTGGACGAACACCTTTGGTCCACGTTTCTGACAGTATCACGGCACAACGATACGTCTCTGACATTGTGAGACCTATGGTATAGCCATATCTGTCAACCAGGCCTAGACTGCTTTTTCAACAAGATAATTCCAGGTTACATACTGCACGGGTAACTATGAATGTTCTACAAGGTTTTGGTATCCTGCCTTGAACAGCACATTATCCGTATTTGTCGCTAATTGAGCATAACTGGGACATCATGGGTCGCCGATTAAGAGAACTCACAATTCCAGCAAACCATATTCAGTTACAAGCCCAATTGCATGCTGTGTGGAATGCAATCCCTCAGCATACCATTGACCACTTCATTGACCGGATACCTCATAGTATACAATCCTGCATAACCGTTCGAGGTGGGCTTATTCCATATTGATCTAATGTCAATAAAATTTCATGCTTTCATTTTTCAGGTATGGTTTTTTGATCATTTGCACATCTTCATGTTGCAATTATATCTGTAAATTTCGTAAGCATACATTAATTTCTTCATGGTGTTGCGATTTCAAATGTGAGTAGTGTAATAATTACCTTGTACATGTCAAATAATGTATGTTTTGTTTTACACGAATTTATAAAATATACCTCTCTGTGAATGAAATAAAAATGAGTAATATTAAAAAATAACATTTATAATTAATAGTAGGTTTCCGATTAATAGAATATTTTGAAAAATATGTATTTTCGAAGAAAACCCATTTACTTATGGATCTCTAGCATTGCTCTGATTTTTACATGAGAAAATATAGTGAAACGAAAAAGAGTAAAGAAGAATGTAATTGGATCCGAATAAATATAAAATAGAGATACCAAGCTAATGGCAAAATGTGACGTATAACTTTTCAATAACAAAAAGTTGTGTTTATAATATTAAAATTTAGAAGCAATATCTGGAATGATGATGTTTCAGCAGTCAATTGGTATTCCACTATGAATCTACTAGGCGAAGAGAAACATATTTCAAACTACTAATAATTGTAAAAATAAAATTCACAGAAAAACTTTACATAGGTTAAACTTTATGTTCTTCTTCAGGAAGGATTTACATTCTTCATCAGGAGTGCTTAAGTTCTTCAAAAAGACTTCATTATCTTTTACAGGAATGCTTATATCTTCTTCAGGAAAATTCTATGCTTTTCTGCAGGAATGTTTATGCTCTTCGTCAGGAATGATTTCGTTCTTCGTCAGGAGTGCTTACGTTTTTCTTCAGGAGTGTTTGCTTTCTTCTGTACGAGTGCTTGTGTTATTCTGTAGGAGTGCTTAGGTTCTTCTTCAGAAAAAAATTATATTCTCATTCAGGAGTGCACAATTTTGCAGTAGCCCTGAAGGAATCCACTAAACTTAGAGAAACATTTTTTAAACTTCCAATAACTAAGTGCACAAAAGATAATAAAAACTTTACCCAAATGTGTACTTATCTCGAATTGAACTTTTAATTTCCTTAATAGAATAGAGATATTTTTGAAAACAGAAATTTTTGTTGAATATGTAGCATGAGCTTTAAAAAATAACAATCGAAATATATTTCGTCAGAAGCTATTTTATATTCTTTTATATATAAGTAACACGCACAAAAAATTATTTTTTCAAAATAATAATATTTACAAGTCGCCCAGCTTGGAAATTTGAAAGTTCATATTGGCGAAGGTGTTTTGGAAACAGTGAAGTTCTTTGAATAGTTCACCACTTCTCGCAGTAGGAATTTTTTTTGCTCTTTACTTTTTGTCAGGAAACTTTATTTATTATAGTATTGTATTATATATTTTTAAGATTCTTATATAATGTTTAAAAAGAATGACCGGCCTCTGAATAATATCGAATTTGACGAGAATTTGATACACAAATATTTTGAATGTAAAGAAACAACATGAGTGTTTGCGGAGAAAGGATTATCACAACTTTAATTTTTAATATTTCATTACTGGCTTACCTTAACATTGCATTTCTAATAGCGTTAATATTTATTTTGGACGGTCTTATGCGTTATGAATCAGAGGAAATATTTGAATAGCACTTCTTGTGAGTTAGCAATGATCAGTAGAGCGCCGTATATTTTTTATTAAAACCCGTTATCACTGAAATATTCTTTTCTTATAAGACAACTGAAACTAAATGGGATACAAAATTAAATACAATTCGATATGCATCTATATTTTAGGAACGTAGCAGCGTTCCGCCCCACCAAGGCGTCATTTCCAAGTCTGTAACTGGCATGTGTATAGTTTAGGAACGTGGCAGCGTTACCCCAGTCAATTCTTGACTTTCGAATCTGTAGATGGCATACGTATATGTTAGGAACGTTACAATATTCCGTAGTGCCAAGTCGCAGCCATGTTGTCATTTTCGAATTTGCAGCTGGCATGTGTATATTCGAGGAAGGTGGCAACGTTCAGT
>OX578144.1:89743514-89756014 GCA_951213105.1 Amaurobius ferox | reverse complement strand
ACAATACGACGCACAAAATTTATAGCATACACAGAAATCAAACTGTTCACCTTCAGTAACGAAGCATGCGTATTGCACGTGTCGTTTAATGTCTCTACGTTTACACTGTTAGATTAAAAACAATCTTTTTAAATCGTTATATAGAGAGTCAGATAAGCCGAGCTTTTAATTAGGACAAAAATGTTTAGCACTAATTTTGAAATTCGCCATTTTCTCCTATCTGAAATAAGTTGATATCCCTCTAAAAAGAGTTAGCCACTCTAAAGTTTTCTGTTTGTGTTTCACCATAGGGGTTTCTTATATACACCTGCATAGGAAAGCATATCGATGCGAACGTATAATATTCCCTTTCCTCTAGAGTCTTTCGTTTCTTTCGAAGACCAGACGGAGAAACCACCCATACAGGCATCAACTCCCGTGACGTCAATCTAGGGTTGCCATTACGAAGAAGGTCGAACATGGGTTGCCGGATTTGGCGATTTACTGTCAATTTAATGATTTTCCGAAGGTTAGAGATGGATCGTGAAATAACGATTATTCTACGAGATATGAGATATTTCTAGAAGTTTCTACAGTGAGAGACTAGAAAAAGGAGTAATACCTCAGTTGGAGGGCAGTTAACGCGATACGAGCTACATTGAACTGTGACTTTCGTCAATGTTTTGAGATTAGTAGCGAATAATTTGTGAAATGATTTTCATCAATATTTTGAGAATAGTGGCCGATATTTTGTGAAATTAATGGATCATTTAAGTGTTGTTTTACCGTATATTGCTTTTGGTTAATCTGTGCTTGTATGTAAACGTGTTAGTTATCCAGAAATTTGGACTCATTCTTGTATCCTGAGCACACAACCATGATTCCAGATGATATGCCGTCACAATACGATAACATCAATACTTATAAAGTTATTGTTCTGGTACATAACTTCATTGACAAACAGTATAAAAGGTATAAAGCTTTATAGCAGAGGGGCCACTTATCATGCACATATGCAGCCCCTGGCTTTAGAGAGCTCTTATAACCGCATTAATAAATATACAATAAAAACACTTAATTTGCATATGCGTACCTGAAATCAAACTTTGAAATCCTATACTATATTATAGAGATAAGGAAAACTACAGAAACGTAAACAAGTATAAATAACACAATATTGCAGCATACAGCTGTTTCGAATATACGCTGGATCCCTTTCGTCAAGCCTGGAGTCCAAAAGAGAAATTCCAATGTTCCAAGGCTTTTTCGTTTCGGGGCACCTGTGAGAAAACTCACGTATCCCCACACCGGAAATAGAAGTTCATCGAATAGTTTTTGTAATAAAAATCGGTGTGATGCATTCCTTCTGGATGTATGCTGCTTGAAAGGTTTGCAGTCAAGATGGCTTAGGCTGCAGTCAAAAAGTACCTTGGATGATGAACCACAAATGTTGAGAGGTAGTCAAAAAGAGAAATTTGTAATGGAGAGTTTACTGAGAGTAATTCAAGCTCTCTGAAAGAAGATGGGTTCCAAGTGCAAAAGTGAAATGGGCACAAACTAAAGAAGCAGGGAATTATATGTCCAAGACCTGGATTAAGAGAGAGCCAATCAGAAAGTAGCATAAAGAACCGACCAGTCATTCCGATCGGTTCTAATCGACTTGGTTTCGCAGGCGATGAACACGCGGAGGAGCAAAGACAAACCCACAAATCCGAAGCCCAAAAGATGAACTCTTGGACTTCGGATTTGTTGGTTCTCTTGCACTGACGAAGGGGATCCAGCGTAACTTCGAAACAGCTGTATCCTGATTTATTGTGTTATTTGTGCTTTTTACGTTGCTCTAGTGTTTCTTATTCTTCGCACAAACTGTAATTTAAGAAAGTGCATTACAGAGCTTTCTATAATATTTTCAGAATCAGCAAAAATTGAAAACGGTTTTAAGAAATATATAGCGTAGTTTCATCGTTAACAATTGAGTATAATTAGAAAGGATGTTAATTAATCTTTGGCAAAAATGTTGCCAAAGATTAATTAACATCCTTTCAAATTATACTCAAAGAAGAATGAGGAACACGTTGCTCTAGTGTTCCTTATTCTTCGCACAAAGTGTAATTTAAGAAAGAGCATTACACAGCTTTCTATAACATTTTCAGAATCAGCAAAATTTGATAACGGTTTTAAGAAATATATAGCGTAGTTTTATCGTTAACAATTGAGTATAATTAGAAAGGATGTTAATTAATCTTTGGCAAAAATGTTGCCAAAGATTAATTAACATCCTTTCTAATTATACTCAAAGAAGAATAAGGAACACGTTGCTCTAGTGTTCCTTATTCTTCGCACAAAGTGTAATTTAAGAAAATGCATTACAGAGCTTTCTATAACATTTTCAGAATCAGCAAAAATTGAAAACGGTTTTAAGAAATATATAGCGCAGTTTTATCGTTAACAATTGAGTATAATTAAAAAGGATGTTAATTAATCTTTGGTAAAAATGTTACCATACTACTGTTTTTACTGAAACTTCTTCCTTGAAACATATATTTCTTACGATCTGCTATAGATAAAGTTCAGCTGATGATTGATTTAGATTCAACGTAAAAGTCTGTAGGAGGTTGAATGATTCAATAAGGATTTCCACTTCGGGTTCTTTTTTCATTTTCAGTTCAAAAATTTTCATTTTATTTGAAATATCTATTTATCAAAATCAGTTATAGATATAGTTTAGAAGATAACTGATATGAATTTAGCATCAAATTCTAAAGGGACTTGAATGGTTCACTAAGGATTTTCACTTCCGGTTCTTTTCCACTTGCAGTTAAAAAATGTTTTTCTTGAAACACCTATTTCTCAAGATTGGCTATAAGTAGAGTTTTAAGAATGTCTGACATGGATTCAGCATCAAAATCTAGAGGAGGGTAGGGTTTCATTAAGGATTCTCACTTTCAGTTCTGGAGACATGATTTTCGAGATAAGAAAAATCACATTTTCTTTCCTACATTTATTTCTCAGGATTGACTATTTATATAACTTCGATGATCACAGATATGGATCCAGTGTCACTTTCTGGGGTTTTACTAAGGATTTCCACTTCTGTATTTTCACACTTCCGGATAAAATTTTACCTTGAAACTTCTATTTCTCGGGATTGGCTATACATAGAGATTAGATGATGACATATATGGATTCAGTCTTGAATTCCGGATAGGGTAAGAAGGGTTATTAAGAATGTTTCCTTTCAAAACCGGAGATGACCCTTAGGGTTTTTCGAAAGTTCGTATGGCTGTTCGAAATAAGTATGTAAAAGAGTATATGATCTTAATAGTTCTGTTATAAATGAAGTGCACGCACCACGTGTCGTGTTACCATATGGAAGCCAAATCGTAAATTTCTTGTTTTATATTGTAGTAGAATGTATATTATCGGTATTTATTGGTCCTAAATAAGCGGCCGCTACTTAAATATTACAGATGTAGATCTAACACTACACAATTTCTTCATCACCTAATTTACCACCAGGTATGCATTTCCCTCCTTTGTAACACCCAGCCCATTGCATAGCGATGGGGACACGAAGGAAAATGAAGCGCATTTAGGAATAATCCTAATTAGTGAAATACATAAAATTTCAATTTTTATGCGTTTGTTTGAAAATTCACAAAAAATCAAATAATATAGTAATTACATATTTTTTTGTTAGAATTTTGTTGGAATGCTGTTTTTAGATAAAACGAAATGGGAATTAGATATCTTAAAAATTTATATTTTGATGTATGTAAAAATAAGTAAATACGTATGAAGGAATTGTGCTACGGATTCGGTCTTTCCGATGATGGTGCGATGGACACTGTGTTAATGTTTTTTTCGTCAAGGAACCGATTTGTGTGAATAGTGCTCAAAATTGTTCTTCGGCATAATATAATTAAAAAACTATTTCGAATGTTTAAAAAATCCCGCCGTGGTATGTTTTATCGTGAACTCAGCTAACCCAGTACCGAATTTCGTGGCTGTCCGAAGCTTATAATTTCAGTTACAAATGACACAGACAAACACATTCTTTTATTATTTAAGATTTGTAAACTATAAGGATAAATAATGTACTCTTCTTGGAAAATAATAAAAATAATTCAGCATTACAATTTAATTATATCATATCGTACTACAAATACAAATCCGAATACTTGATTTGTAACACCTTGAATCGAGTACCTTTTGTATTATTCGTTAAAAGTTCGTACATTTATAATTTTTTATATTCTTGGGAGCAAAATTCATTAATTTTTTGGGTTTTTTTTCTTGAATTTCCGAGTTCTTTAAACAGAATGAATGCAATCATAATGGATGTTCCAGATCATTTAACTGTTGAATTGATATTTTTCTTATGCTATTTTGTGAGCAGTCGTTTGAAAATGATGGGGAGAAAATCTTAGATCATTCATCATGCCCATTTGTTAACAATCAGGATTGTTAAGTTTTCTGTATTCTTGTATTTGTATGACTTCATTCATTGCACTTAAATACAAATAAATAATGTTATTTCTTGTAAGAAGAGAGAAGATCACAGGTTTAATTTTCTTATATGAATACACTGAAATTTCACAGTATAAACAAAATATTATTAAGGATGTTTTTACGGTATATTGTCTATCCCCGAGGAAGAACGACATTTACAGACAACCATTAATTTTTAATGTCCAGGTCGCTTAACTCTGACAAATGTAACGATCTTCGTGATAAATTTTGGCAAAATATCGCCAACTTGGCAAGTTTTGGAAAGTTGAATTTTATAGGTTTGTTAGGAATGTAACGAGTTACATCTTTTTTTCTAGAAATTTCTATACAATGTATATAAGCTGGTCAATCCTCCAGTTATTTGATATGACAGAAAGGGAATTATGAATATGTGGATGTTCTAAGAATACAACTTTCTGTTTTGTCAATTTGTAGAATATTTAATTGTTGTTTTTGTAGCTGTTCCTGTTTATGTTTATTGGTGCTTTAAATAAAGGCTTTAGTTATTCATAAATTTGGACTCATTTTTTAACACTTTACAACAAAGTTGAAAAGTGTTTATGACTTTGTTCATTCTGTCTGTCTGTCTGTCTGTCTGTCTGTCTGTCTGTCTGTCTGTCTGTCTGTCTGTCCGTTAGCACGATAACTGCCGTAAAAATGACTTAATTAAAATGAAATTTTAGTATGTTGTTCAGACGGTCTATAGGACCTATGGGAATATAAATGAATAATATCACCCAATTAGTTTTGGATTGAACCCGGGTTGAAAAAATGGAATACATTGAGCCCTATGGGACCTAATTTTTCAAGTATTTTTTAAGCGGATTTAAAATTCACAAATTGCTTCGAAAATTTTAGGCAATATTCAAATGGTTCCGTAAAATATATAAAAAAAAATTCAGCGACATATATTCAGTAGTTTTTTAAATAAAAATTAAAATAATAATAACACCTCTTATATGAAGCGATCACGTGTCCATGATATGAAACGATCACATGACCCACTTCAAAATGATATATGGCATCCATCTTGTGTCAAAATCGTGATTTTTAAAGTTCTTTTTAATTAATATTGAGTGTTGTATCCGTCCTAAAACTACTTTATTTTTGCCTAAATTCTGTGCATCTACATACGGAAACAACGCAATGACAATATATTCCAGTTTAAATGCTCATCTAAATTTGATTATTTCTACTATTAAGCCTATTTTTCACCTATGTAAAATGTAAACAACAAAATATGTAGAATGAGTTGTATTAGAATCGCTGTAATTCTTTAACACAAAATCAAATAGTCCATGGAGTCTGCTTAGCTGATATGAATGAAATATTCATTGATTTTAGAAAGAGAAGGACGATATTTTTCGTTGAAGTTTAACGAATAGAGCTTACTTACTTTTAGCTCAATGGTCTTAATTTTTAAATAAAATAAATTATTATAGTATTGTGATGAAAGACATGAATGGGGGAATTATTTATGAATGAAATGTTGCTTTTATAGAGAGAGCCAGGCGTGTTATTTTTTTATGACGTCATTTGAATGAATTTCAGTTGTTTTCGATGAAGTTTTCAAATATAATAAATTATCGTAGTATTATGATAATTCTAAAATTATTACCAAGGAATGTATTACATTTTAGAGATGTTTAAACCAGGCAATTTATACTTTAATGCCGTCATTTGAATGAAGTTAATTTTTTTTCGATGAAGGTTTAAGGTTTCAAATATAATAAATCAATGTAGTATTGTGATAAGTTTTAAAATATTACCGAGGAATATATTGCATTTTCGACTTTTTTAAATAAAATTGCATTGAAGTTGGAAAGTGTTTCATAATCAATGCTTTAAGCATGATTGATCTTTCTTGTTTATCTTGAGAATGCATCCACAATTTCAGAGAATACATCGAAACAATATAAAATGCATTTATAAATATTTAGGTAATTGACAACATTCGTTTCTGAAGTCTAGAATGTTTTCAAGGCTGCCATATATGCTGAGCAAAAAACCCATTAATATCTCTGTCATCCCAGTCATTCCGTGAAAGGAAATAAAGAAAATAGAAGAGAGAAAAAGTCAGAAAGTAAATACAAATTAAAAGAAAGACACGCATTTTAAAGGAATGATAAGATACTTTTTGTAATTTAGGATGGTAGAATAATTTAAAAACTTTCAATCTCTCAGATATGAGATGCAATGTGTGGTGACACATTTAAATAATTCTAAATTGTGTGCATATAAGTTAATATACAGAGCTCGGATTTTAAATAGTGAAAGCAATATCTCAACTACTACCTGTAATATTCTAAACTACTGCAGTAAGTAATATTCTCAACTACTGCCTGTAATTTTCTCAACTACTATAGTAAGTAATATTCTCAACTACTACCTGTAATATTCTCAACTACTACAGTAAGTAATATTCTCAACTACTACAGTAAGTAATTTTCTCAACTACAACCTGTAATATTCTCAATTACTACAGTAAGTAATATTCTCAACTACTACCTTGAGTATTCTCAACTACTACAGTAAGTAATATTCTCATCTACAACCTGTAATACTCTCAACTACTACAGTAAGTAATATTCTCAACTACTACCGTAAGTAATATTCTCAACGATAGCCGGTAATATTCTCAACTACTACAGTAAGTAATATTCTCAACTACTACCTGTAATATTCACAACTACTACAGTAAGTAATATTCTCAACTACAACCTGTAATATTCTCAACTACTACAGTAAGTAATATTCTCAACTACTACCTGTAATATTCTCAATTACTACAGTAAGTAATATTCTCAACTACTACAGTAAGTAATATTCACAACTACTACCTGTAGTATTCTCTACTACAGTAAGTAATATTCACAACTACTACCTGTAGTATTCTCTACTACAGTAAGTAATATTCTCAACTACTACAGTAAGTAATATTCTCAACTACTATAGTAAGAAATATTCTCTACTACTAACTGTAATATTCTCAACAACTACAGTAAGTATTATTCCCAACTACTACCTGTAATATTCTCAACTACTACCTGTAATATTCTCAACTACTACCTGTAATATTCTCAACTACTACATTAAGAAATATTCTCAACTACTACCTGTAATATTCTCAACTACTACAGTAATATTCTCAACTACAACACCGAAGTAATATTCTCACCTACAACACACTATAAAACCTGAGGCCAACGGCCGTACCGTGCTGAAAACACCGGTTCTCGTTAGATCACCGAAGTCAAGCAGCATCGGGCGCGGATAGTACTTGGTGGGTGACCACCTCGGAACACCGCGTGCTGTTGGCCATCTCGGGTGCGGTATCCCCGTGGTTTGCGCGCTAGATTTGCACGCTACCACAAATGCCGCCGTGTTCATGCGGAGTACGATCACGTTAAACATGTGGGTCCGTAAGTCCTTCCGAGAGGTTGATGCTAGGGGAAGGAGGGTACGGTCCTTGTGGATGCCTCCCCCACTGGGTTCCGGTCTAAATTGGGTGGCACTTCCCGGCCGTCCATACAGTTACCTTACACCTTTCTGGTAGGTCGGACGGTCTGGGTCTCAACAACAACACTATAAAACCTAGTAAAGTAAACTATAAAACTGAGAGTACAACTCAGAAAACCTGAACAATAAAAACTAATTCCAAATGTCCTTGATCTGACTTTAGATTATACGATATTCATTATGGGTGTAAAGCCAGGAATTGAAAATATTTTCTATAGTGGAGGTGAGAACACCTAGAACGATTTGCAAAAATGTGTGAATGGTACTAAATATGACAAAATAATATTATGTGATCAAATATATAAGTTGAGAGGAATATTTACGCATGGCTTGAATTTACCTAATATTCCTTAGCTGATCATGAATTGCGTCTTAAGGTGGCAGCAATACCCACCAATTTCCTGCAAGCCAGAATTCCCATTTCCTGTAAAGGCTAAAGCCACCTAACTATAAAAATTCACTACAAAATAATAAGAAATAATTTTTATTTATTTATTTATTAAAATTATTGTTATTCGGTAATATATGACCAACTGGTTTTCAATAACTAGGTATACACAGGTATACATAATCTTCATTAATCTCGTAAATTACTTAAATTCATTTTTTTGCCTATTGTAATGTCAGTGTTAGGCAACATGGTGGGGCGACATTATAACATGTTAACATTTTAATTAAGGCGACATGTTAACATTTTAAATAAGGCTTTCTTCAGTAAATGAAGGTGTGTTACTTACTATGTATAATATTCTTTGTGAGAAGGATACGAAAACTTGAACTATGTATAAAAGCACAAATACAATATAGAAGCATACAGCTGTTTCAAGGATGCGTTGGATCTGTATATGCAATATATATATATATATATATATATATATATATATATATATATATATATATATATATATATATATATATATATATATATATATATATATATATATATATATATATATATATATATATATATATATATATATATATATATATATATATATATATATATGCATATATATATATATATATATATATATGCATATATATATATATATATATATATATGTATATATATATATATATGCATATATATATATATATATATATGTATACATACATATATATATATATATATATATATATATATATATATATATATATATATGTATGTATATGTATGTATATATATATGTATATATATATATATATATATATATATATATATACATACATATACATTCATATACATACATATACATACATATATATATATATATATATATATATATATATATATATATATCTTAATTTATTAAATAATTCACCACATTTTAACACATACTTCATGTGTTGCACGTGCACGTTTAAAAGCAAAAATTATGCATTTACTACCAAAATGACTAATAGGCCAACTATAGCATAGATTGTAAGATAAAATTTTAATCAAAGTAACTATATATGCAGTATATACACAAGGAAAATAAAATCAGCTGCTAAGTTCTTTATATGAATTGACATGTGATCATCATTCTCTATATGACATTATGCAATGTTAACATTTTAATTAAGTCTTGATTCAGTAAATAAAGGTGTGTTACTTACTATGTATAATATTCTTTGTGAGAAGAATAAGAAAAACTTGAACTATATAAAAGTATATATATATATATATATATATATATATATATATATATATATATATATATATATATATATATATATATATATATATATATATATATATATATATATATACATGTACATGTACATGTACATGTACATGTACATATATATATATATATATATATATATACATATACATATACATATACATATACATATATATATATATATATATATATATATATGTATAGCGATTTGACACAAACTTTACTTAGTGCTCATTAGGTTCTGGTGGAAATTTAGCAATATGGCATAATACCTTCTATTATAATAGAAAAATGATGATTATCTGAAACTAATCTAGGTCTAAATTACTTTAAATGAATTGATTTTGCCAATAATCCTATACAAAAGATCCCCTAATGAAGCGCGTGTAAGGTTGAAGTTCTTGGATCTTTTCATCCATGTGTTTCCTCTCGCTATATTGAGGGATTAGAAAGCCACATCATTCATCTTTACGATATTGAGATCTAAATTCAAGACCTAATAACTTTCGAATAAAATCGTGCTAACTTTTGAGCAGCTGGTACACTAAGTGTTCATGTTTGTAATGTAATGAGAAGTTGTATTGTATAAAAAGTGTTTTGTGAATATTACCAGTTTCAAGCAGTTCATAAGATCTATCTTAAATGCAGAATGAGATTAGGATTGTGCAATCGTTATAGTAAAATGAAATATAATCGCTGGTGATTAAAACTGCCGACTGATCAGTCTGAGGTCTTTGGATCGATTTTCCGCTGAAGCAAAATTATTTTTGCAACGTCTTTCAAGTAACTTTACCGTACAGATAATTCAGTGCAGATGATTAATATCAAAATCATAACACCATTTTGATTTTACTAGGATCTTTCTATTTTATAGCAGCGGTGTATATTCACAAAGCGTCAAGCCGAGGATGTTAAGGATGTATGAAATAATGTTCTGTGTTCAATGCAAGACTTCCCTACAAATTAAAATATTTCCATTTTGCGAGAAAAATAATACTAAGGATCAATAGTCAATAGGCCTATTACGGTTACCGATTAAAATCAGCATACAGAATAACATGCAATTTGTTTAACCATTTCTAGAGATATCGTGCAACCAGTGGAAAAGTAAAATTTCTAATAACTCGAGAACCGTTTCTTGATAACTACTAAACAATAGTTTCTATTTCGCCTAAAAGTACCTGAAAGCATTCAGACATTTGAAAATAGAAGAAATGTAATTATTTTTATGATTTTCTCTATTTTTGATCAAAAACGCGCAATATCATATCGCAGATAACAGTTCTTTAAAAATTGTAGTAGTTATTGGTGGAAATTTTTTTATCATACTGTTCTTTTTGCGAAACTCTTTCCTTAAAGCATCTATTTATCAGGATGTGCTATTGATAAGAGCTTAGATGATCACTGATGTGGAGAACTGCACTGGTCAGGGACAGCACAGCTCTTAAATTTAGCCATAAGAATTTCGTGCTGCATTTCTGGGTCACGAATAGCATCTATAAAATATTTCGCTGACTTTCTCTAAAATGCATAGGGTAGTCTGCAAAGGATAGCTGCAAAAGTTATTTCCATATCAGAAGGCAGCTCCTGTTGATTCTCTCCAGAGTTCTGGCTTTGACTCGCGATTTTGTCTCTTTCAGATTATTCTCCATATAACGGAGTTCCAGAGCATTCACCAGGGCTTCGAAGTCTAGACTTTTTTTCTGTCGGAAGAGTCGGTAAAACAACAGCCGCAGGACCTCAAAAGGAGGCAATGAGTTGACAGGCTTTCGTTTTCTCGTCCAAGTCATTCGCTTTTGCGAAAATATCGAATTGTCTCCGAAAATTCGTCCACATGCTTTGTCTGTTATTTGTAGGAGTTTTCATTTTGCATAGTGACGTCATGTAGAAATCCGTATTGACGAATGCGGATTTTCAGTTCACAGACATGAATCTCCTCTCGACTTTTTTCACATTTTCATTCACGTCCCCACGATTTGTGATGAACATCCTCTTCTACTGCGCTCATAATCACTTGTACTGCGCTTATGTCCTCTTTTACCTATTTTTTGATCTCTTCCTGTCAGACTTTCATTTTGCTTTGTATAGTTTTAATTTCTTCTTTCATTTCGGCTTGAATGGATTTAATTTATTCTTTCATTTCGATTGAACAGTATTAAATTTCTTCTTTTATGTCGGTTTGAACGGATTTAATTTCTTTTTTAATTTTAGCTTGAACGGGTTTCTTTTACTGTTTCATTTCGGTTTGAGTGGATGTAATTTTTTCTTTCATTTCGGTTTGAACGTATTTAATTTCTTCTTTCATTTCGCCTTGAGCGGATTTAATTTATTTTTCATTTCGGTTTGAAAGGATTTAATTTCTACTTTCATTTTGGCTTAATCGGATTTAATTCCTTTCATTTTGGCTTAAACGAATTCAATTTCTTCTTTCATTTCAGCTTGAATGGATTTAATTTCTTATTTCAGCCTGAACGGATATAATTTCTTCTTTCATCTCGAATTTATATTCTTCTTTCGATTCAGCTTGTCTCGCTTTAATTTCTTCTTTAATATTGTGTATCACTGCTTTAACCTCTTTTTTGATATATTCTTTCATAGTTTCGTGTCCAGCTTTCATAGCTTCTTGTTCAGTTTGCTTCTTGTCCGTCTTTCATGGCTTTAATGAAAATCATCATCTCTTTCAATTGCTCCTTCTTCGGTTTTCTAGTTACTACTATATACTTTTGTCAAGTTTCCTGAAATCTTACTGACACACATTTTGTTGCGACATATTCTCTGGAATCGTGATGAGGATACAAGAATGAGTCCATTTATTTGGATAAC
>OX578144.1:89738514-89741014 GCA_951213105.1 Amaurobius ferox | reverse complement strand
TTTCAACTTTTTTCTTTTTTACATTTAAAGTATTAGTATATATACTTGGTTGGCGACATTGTATCCTCTTCCGGGAGTGTCGTCATGACATAAAGCTGGCTAAACCGGGAAGTGGGGGTCACAATCCCCCCCGGCGAAATTTTGATACAATGTCATTCTTCTTTTTTCTTTTTCTAATTATTGAGTTGTATAGAAATGTACTTGTCTGAGCAGCTTGGCGCCTTTGAGTATATTTTCAATTGTCAGTTTTTAGATGTGATAGATGTAATATTTATATGTATATATATATATATATATATATATATATATATATATATATATATATATACGCATGCAGGGTTATTATAGGAGGATGAACCAACCAAACCAAGCATTTTTCGTCATAGTTTACCGGGTCGGAAATGAAACATAAAGGCGCTAATGGCCGCTTAATGGTGAAACAGATGAGGTGCTGCAAAAACACAAGAATGACTTTGAACTTATAAAATGACATTTAATAAGCAATAATTACAGTAATGGCTCAAAAGAGGGGGACCGTCAACCTAAATACACGTCTCACAGCGGCGATGGAGTAATTAGCAAACTCCATCAGAACAGACCAGACATGCCCCGCACTTAGGCAGCAGCGCCCGAAATTCTGGTGACGAGTTCCTCATCAAATTCAAGAAGGTGCTATAGACGAGACACTTGAGATATTCCCACAATAATAACTCAAGACACGGCAGATCGGGCGTTTGGCCTCTCAAAATTCGGAGCTGCGAATAGCTGCTGCAAACTGATAGGGCCATATTTTCGGCGTTATGAAAATTTTCATAAGGATTTTTCTTCATGTGATAAAAAACACAAGAATAGAGTTTTTCAAAATTGTTCATATGTGAAGGTGGCTACTCCACACTGTGTGTGAGGGTGGCTACTCCACACAAAAACGTTCGAAAAATAAAAATCGATAGTAAAAATATGATTCGCAATGGAATAGAAACTTCAAATTTGGTATATTGGCAGATAGTTCGAAAGAAAGAAAGTATGCAATAGAAAATTTCTGATATTTGTAATTTTGAGGGATTCCGCCCACCGAAACTTTCGAAAAGTGAAATGATAAAGAAACATGCTTTGCGATGAGATAGAGACTTCCAATTTGGTATATGGCAATATCGTTTGAAAGGAAGGAAATGTGCAATTTCAGATTTCAAATATTTGCTATTTTAGGGGTGTCACACACCAAAGTGTTCGATTTGCATAATAAATGAGAAACTCCTAATTTAAAATTTGATAGAGGCTATAATTTGGTATATAGGCTAATTATTTGATAAAAAACCCAAGACGAATAGAGTTTCTTATAAATGTTCATTTAAGAGGGTGCTCCACATGAAAACGTTCGAAAGATGAAATGATAAAATTACATGCTTCAGTATGAGATAGAGATTTCAAATTTAGTGTGCAGGTAGATAGTTCGAAAGGAACAAAGTGAGCGATTTCAGTTTTCTCATGTTTTCTTCTTTAAGGGGTTCTGAACACCAAAATTTAATATTTTAAGAAATAATGTGAAAGGTGAATTGTTCAAAAATGTATGCTATTCAGGGGTTGCTTATTGTGAAACCGTTGATTTTCAACGTGTATTCTGCTAGTCCCTTAACTAAACCCTTAGATTAAATTTGTGTTGTAAATCATGTATTTAATACAGGTACTTCAGGTACTAATCCCCTTGTTCCCTGCATAAACATACATGGTGTAAAAGCAAGAATAGTGTATAAGATGAAAAGTTACAAAATAGAAAATTTTTTGCACGTGGAGCCTTTCTGGCTCCCAAATTTTTTTTTGAAAATGAATAAATTGAAAAGTGAAAAGCATTTCAGAAATCATTTACATTATCACTGACCATACTTGTTTCGTTAATGATGATTCTACGTTTCTGTGTGCATTACTGTAAATTGTATTACAGAAATAATGCACATGGCCGACGTAGAACAAAGTAGACAAGAAAGATCAATCATGCTTAAAGCATTGATTATGAAACACTTTCCAACTTCAATGCAATTTTATTTAAAAAAGTCGAAAATGCAATACATTCCTCGGTAATATTTTAAAACTTATCACAATACTACATTGATTTATTATATTTGAAAACTTACCTTCATTGAAAAAAATGAAATTCATTCAAATGACTGCATTGAAATATAAATTGCGTGGTTTAATTATCTCTAAAATGCAATACATTCCACGGTAATATTTTTAAATCTATCATAATACTACGATAATTTATTATATTTGAAAACTTCATCGAAAACAACTGAAATTAATTCAAATGACGTCATAGAAAAAATAACACGCCTGGATCTCTCTATAAAAGCAGGATTTCATTCATAACTTTCTCCATTTCATTCATCACAATACTATAATAATTTATTTTATTTAAAAATTAAGACCATGGAGCTACAATTCATAAACTTTATGCTTAAAACTTCATCGAAAAAAATCGTCCTTCTGTTTATAAAATCAATTA